>VXAU01003811.1:89553-130042 GCA_013399695.1 Formicarius rufipectus
ACTCTCCTTTCCAACTAATTATTTGAAATGTAATTAAAATTTTTAATGTTACAATAAAAGTGGTGGAATTCTGGAATGTCCTTCTTATCCTTCATTAAAAGGGCACTCTGAAGATTATAAATTCAAATAGTGTTTGCTAAAATCCTGGTGATTTATCCTAAACTGCACTAGGAATATTGTATTACCAGAAAAAGACATTGCCATTTCTTACTTTAAGATCCAAGTGCATTTAACAATTCAAAGAGCAGATACCAAAAATGTGTGATTTTTGCACTGCATGTTCCTGATTCTAGTCCACTTGTATTTAAACTTCCTTCCACATTTATCAAAGAAATCCCCAGGAGCTCCAACTTGTAACAATCAGTCCAGGGGAAAGTATGACAGTATTTCTCCCTGGAGAGGGATCTTGCGTGGATGAACCCTACAAATATCACAGTCAATCATTGCTGTTCAAATCTGACAGAGAATGCTGTTTTGCAATGTCTCCTGAGAGATGCAAATAAAGGATTTTGGCAGAAAATATTAGTTCCAAAAGTGTGGGTGTTCCTCGGAGTGCAAAGTTAATTTAATTGATTATCACAGCAACAGTTCCTTCCATCTTTTCTATCTACCTTCTCTTAGATCCTAAGCATCATTTTTAGCTAACATACCAAACTCTACCAATCTGCAGTAACCAAATTTGCCCACAGTTACGTGGGGATAATCAAGCATAAGAGAGTCCGTGCTCTACAAAAATCAGGGTATATGGATGGATGGGCGACTGTTAATTAGCTTTAAGACAAACACAATATTTATGTTTGTGCTAAAAGTGTCATACACGTCAGAATGGTGTATTATGGTGTGACATTGACATGTTCATCCAGATGTGAACATTAAAAATAGACCAAACTTGTTTCTTTTTTTTCCCTGGAAAAGTTGATGTTCTGAAAGCTATGATTAAAGAAATACAGTTGTCAAAAGCAAAATCTTTAATAATAATGCCAAGGAGAAAGAGTAGTCTAGAAAAATTACCAAGAAAAGCCAACTCTGCAAAATAATATTTCTGTGTATAAGAAAATTGAGTGTCGTGCACAATTTTTGAGCCAGTAAAGTTTTATTTCCATTGTAATTGCAATAGAAAAAGTGCTAAAATACAAAGCACTCCAGCATTTTACACTGATGCACATAAACATGTTATTCCATCATAACTTTTGTATACTGGTTTTACTACTAATTCAATATTTTAAGATTCTGTTCTGTTTATTCTTTGCATAGAGGCCTGGCTGTACTCAGGTAATTTGTGTCACCACTTAATGCCAAATAACCCTCACTAGTCGGGTGTGCTGACTAATAGGTATTTTGACAAGAAATAGACCTGGAAACTGAAGTTTAATGAAATTAGCTGGGATGACTGTTTTTAATGAGCCAAATGTAACTGATATTGCATTAGTTTTATCCAGAGTAGCTACACAATTTGGGGTGTGAACAGGTACTCATGAAGGCAATTCTGTTGTTTGATGGGCCTGGATAAATAGTTGTTTTTTCTAATCACCTCATTTCTTCTATTGGATGCATTAGTAAATCCTCATTCACCTCTCTCTGTCTGGTATATATTTCTACATCTCATAAAGAGATTTTTCATTTTAATAGTAACATATGAATCATGACTACGACATAGAATGAATCCAAAGCATTTTTTTCACCCACGACTAGCAAAAAAAAAACCCCAGAAAACAAACCACTAAGAATTTTTTAGACCGTTTGTAACAAACCTAAGATATAAGTGGTGACATAAGAATTCCTTTACATAGTGGCATTTTCCCATTTCTAAGTCTCCCCATAGGTATAAGCATTGGTGTCAAGGGAGTCTAATTCTATTCTGAGCCTCTGGGGTAGAGCATAAGCAGGGCTAACAATAGCTTCGATTTTAGTCCTTTAGACTGGAGTATATTGGAAGTGATACTGCACTATAAATTTTAATGAAAAATTAGATTTCCTTGAGTCTTTTGCCATGCTCATAAGTTTTTCACCTTACATTTATGCCAGTGGTCTGGTTTTTATTTATTTTAAGTAAAATATCTACAATCAAAGTTTTAGAAACAAACTGATAAATGTAGATCTGTCTATGGTAAAAATATGGTTGGATTAGGAAATGAATTTAAATATTAAGTGTATATATAGAGACTGAATGTTATAGGAAGATAAGAAGGAGAGATGGTGACTTATTGGATGTTACTTGAAATATATTCCAACAAAGGTGATGGGGAGCTGAATAAAGAGACTGTTTCAGGCAATTTGAAAAAATGAAAAGCATCTAAATGGGATTAGGATGTATTGGAAAGTTTGAAAATACTGCTTTTTGCATTATAATAAAAGATCAATATTTTCCAGCAGTGACAAAAATGTTTCTGTGCGGCTGTTTTATTAGGTAACCTGAAAAAGTGCATGAGTGAAAAAAAAAAAAAAAGTTTCATTTTGTTCAGTAAAGGTCTAAAGTCAGATGGTTAATATATTCTAAGTACAATGCTAACATTGACTGTTTCTGATTCATTATGTATTCTCTATGAAACTACTGAATTAGTGTTAATCTAAATTACACCAGGAATGTACATGGTCCTGTAAAAACTCTGCTGTAGTTATTTTAAAAACACTTTGGTGTCAGCAGGGACTGTTTCTGTTTGGACACCTGTAGGCTCGTGTATGATTATCACTAGTTTTCAAGAGATAACAATCTGCGTGATTTTTTGTCGCTTTGATCACAAATAATATAAACATATCTATTAACACTCTCAGATGTAGAGATAGTTGATTTCTTCAGTTTAAGTTCAAAAATCAGCTTTTTTGAGTTAGCTGCTATAATTTCGTTGTATTGATGCCTATACACCTCCAAGAAAATTCAAAGGATTTATCAGCAGCATTCTGTCTTAAACAGCAGTTAAATTGTGTCGGTGAAGGTCTTTAGTCTGCAACGTGCAGGAGGCCAAACTCTCCTAAATGTTACCTTCCAACAAAAATCTGTGCACTAATAATGGTGCCAAAAGTGCACTGAATTTCTGCACACAGATCTGGCCACTTCATAAGTAGTGGAAAATTTGCACAGTTTCCACAGATACCAAACACGGCTCACTTGCTTGACTATTTCTACATGTGACTGTGTTACAATATTCATATTTGGAATTTTTTCCATACAAAGCTCTAAAGCAACTTCATAAATATGCAATATTTTAAGACAGAATGAAATGACTAATATTAATGTCCTTCTTATATAGAACAACTTTGTATGTGGGTTTTTTTCACGGTTCCTGGTGATATCTTTTCTAGATTTGGTAAACAGAATTCCATCTTTATCCTTCTTATTAACTCTGTGTACCATGATATTCATTACATTATAATTAAAACCCTCTGAGCTGGACATTTCAGGAATTATTTTTAAAATAAAATACTTTACAAGAATAATATAAGATTTACTTTCCTTAGAAAACAATAGTAGCAGCTAGAAGATAACAATGTCACATCTTCAAGGAAGACAAGCCAAAATTTTGAACGTGAACTAATTTTAAACACACAAAATGGCTCGTTGCATTTGTCATACAGAGAATATCAGCTGAAGTCAGCAGCACACCTGACAGATAAGATGGCCTAACTAAGCTTTTTTTACTGCTTTCCATACAATTCTAAGCCAGCACACATTATTAACCTTTCATTGATAAAGGAAATCAGTTTTAAGCAGATAACATCTTCTAATGATGGGCCTAAAAGCTGGCATTTAACACAAGTAAAGACATTTTATTGTATCCTGCAAAGCATCTAGTTCAGCTAAAGCTGAGGAGCCTTTTCAAAAAATGCAATATTACTAAGCATGTCCTTATTTTAAAAAAATGAAAAACATGAAAATGTGTCAAAAGGGCTGTGCACATACACATCAGAACCAAATAAATAAAAGTATTCCCAAACAGAACTAGTATCTTTCATAAAGGTGGAAATATAATATAGCCCTAAAATGAATGAACTGAATTAGAAATCATGGAATCTGAGAATAATTTGGGTTGGGATGTTAAAGATCATCCAGTTCCAACACCCCACCACCATGGGCAGGGATACCTTCCACTAAAGGTTGCTTAAAGCCCCATCTGACCTGGCCTTGGACAAATCCACATCTTCTCTGGGAAATCAGTGCCAGTGCCTCAACACTCTCCTGTAAAGAGTTTCTTCTTCATACTCAATCTAAACCAACTCTCTTTTAAAAGGTTGAAAAGTCATTCCCTCTTGTCCTATCACCTCATGCCCTAGTAAAAATTATCTTTCCAGGACTCTTTCAGCCCTTTAGGTACTGAATGGCTTCTAAAAGATTTTTCCAGAGCCTTCTCTTCTCCAGGCCAAACAACCCCAACTCTCAGCCTTTCTTCATAGGAGAGGTGGTGCTCCAGATCTCTGATCATGTTTCTGGACTCCTCTGGACTCACTCCAGCAGGTCCAGGTCAATCTTATGTTGGGGTCTCCAGAGCTGGATGCAGCACTCCAGTTGAGGTCTTATGAGAGTGAAATAGATGGGAAGAATCACCTCCCTTGATCTGCTGGCCATGCTGCTTTTGATGTAGTCCAGGACATGGTTGGCTTTCTGAGCTACCAGCACACATTGCTCATGCTGACCTTCTCATCAACTAAAATTTCCAAGTCTTTCTCCTCAGGGTTGCTCTCAATGCCTTCTCTGTATTTGTGCTTGGGATTGCCTTAACCCAGGTGCATGACCTTACACTTAGCCTTATTGATCTTCGTGAGTTCATATGTGCCCATCTCTCAAGCCTGTCCAGGACCCTCTGGATGGCATCACTTCCCTCCAAGTGCACCCCACTGGTTGGTGCCATCGGCAAACTTCCTGAGGGTGCACTCAATCCCACTCTCCATGTCACTGACACAGATGTTAAACACACTNGACCCTCTGGATGGCATCACTTCCCTCCAAGTGCACCCCACTGGTTGGTGCCATCGGCAAACTTCCTGAGGGTGCACTCAATCCCACTCTCCATGTCACTGACACAGATGTTAAACACACTGTTAGACATCCTCAGTACTGACCCCTGAGGATGACACTTGTCACTGTTCTACACTTGGACATTGAGCTGTTGCCCACAAGTCTTTGGGTGCAACCATCCAGCCAACTCCATATTCACTGTGTGATCCATCTATCAAATCCAAGACTCTTCAGTTTAGAGACAAGATTATTGTGCTGGACACTGTCAAATGCTTTGCATAAGTGCAGGTAGATGATGTCAGTCCCTCTTTCCGTATCTACACTGTAACCCTGCTGTAGAAGTCCAACAAATTTGCCAAGTATGATTTTCCCTTACTGAAGTTATATTGGATGTCACCAATTGCTGCCTCATTTTCCATGTGCCTTAGCATAATTGCCAGGAGGATTGAGGTTAATTACCATGACATTAAGCAAATTGTTGATGTCAACTTATATTTGTATTTTACTCATGAGTTTTCTAGGAAAAGAACAAACCATTGTCATGCTTTTGGCATTAACTATATAAACACAGAAGTCAAAGGTGGTCTCTATGAGACCTGAGCCCTGCTATAATCCCAAGGGATCATAACCCAAGGCCTCTAAAGAGTACTTAAGATTCAACCTAAGAGTACTTTCATCAGGCCTACTTGAGTAACTAAGCAAAAACTTATTCTTTCCTACTTCAGGAGCCAAGGCAATGTTCAGTATTCGTAAAGCTGACACAACCTGACTTAGTGACAAGCATTTACTTCTAGCTAGGGCTTTTGGGAATTAGCTATATTAAAATAATTTTTTCAGGCATCACTTGTATTGATTTGTAATGAAACATCCATATGTGTTTATAAACAGAACATGATCCATACCCTGTGCACCTTCCTTCATGAATCTCCAATATCTCCTATGTATGGGTATTTTAGTGAGTTAAGTCTAATTGAATGATAATTTGCCATAGCATTACAAATTGTGGTTTAACTAGAATTAGGTGGAACTTTATATAAAACCCAATCAGACAGTAAAACAGATTTTTAGCCTTAAACCAGAGGTCATTCTACCACTGAATTTTAATGAGATATTCTGAATCCCTCAGAGGATAGAAATGTCTTTAACCCTTGCATTGCAAACAGGGGCTTGCAAATTGCAGTGCTTCAAAATTCCCTAGTAAAATGATATCATAGTGACATCAGAAACCAACGTGATCTGATGCCAATTAATCCAATTAATCATAATGAACAACAGAAAAACAATTTTCCAATAACCTTTCATAAAAAAAAAAGGGAATCTTGCATACTGTGTCACCAGGGCACAAAAAGCTTGTAATAGTAATTCAGACAACTCCAAAATCAGAATGTAACTGCTTCTACAAGGTTTTGGCAGAGAAGTTGTATGAAGAATACACTTACAGGTGTGGCACTGAACAGCAATCCTGGAGTTTGGGCTTAATTCCTGATTTTTTTTCTGTGGACTTGATGAAAGGGTGAAACATGCTATACATCTGTATTATCAATTATGCGGTGCATCTGAGATAAAATTAAGTCACCTGCATGTAAATTATATTCGTTTACAATGATAAGCTTATATGTGAATTTATACTGAGTTCTGCAATGCTTCTGATGTGAAAATTTGATGCACTTTGAATGTGTCTGTGAGGACCAACTCATCCTGAAGTTCTGAGGAAAACTCCTCTGTTTCAGTTTGTGTCCATTGCAGTATGTCCATGTATTTTTTGTAGAGGAGCACATAACACAGTTCTCCAGGTGTGACCTCACCAGTGCTTAGTACAGAGGAAGGATCGCCTCCTCGACCTGCTGGCAACATCTCTAACGCAGCATATGATGCCGTCGGCCTCCTGTGCCACAAAAGCACATCTAGGGCAGTGTGGCTTGAAACATTGGGGAAATGTTGCCTTTAATGCAACACTCTTGAAGCAATTACTCTGTTTGGCATAAATAACCTTCTCAAATGTTAAAACTCATGGCAAAAATACCTAGTTTGAGTTTTAGTTCTTCTAAATACAGAGCATAAGAGAGGCAAAGCTAGTGGAGCTATGAATAATAAGCATCCACCCCATGCCTGTTTTAAATTTATTCAAATCAACTTTTAAGGTTCTGGGCTGGGTTAGATTTGGTTTTGTCAGAATCATTAGTAGACAAATGCAGAGTATTATAGGGAAAAGACTCTATTCTGTCTGTGTGCTCTGCATGTCAGAGCCATGGAATGCTTTTCTCTTTTTCAGCCTGCAGACTTTTCTTGTGTTTGAGTAAAGAAATGTAAATTGGAGATTGAGTAAATAGTTTTAGATATTTTAATGCAGGCAGATATGGTTGCTGCTGGATAAGAGCTTATGCTTCTATTATGTTCTAAATTTCAATAACCTGGTACAGCAAAATTCCTTTAGACTTCTTAGCAAAAGTAAAATCAGGATAAAGCTTGAGCAGCTCTGAGTTTATGACCAGCAATTTATCATGAAACTCAGATGAAACACATAGAGAATTCCTTTTATTTTATCATTTTATATTATTTTAATAAGAATGGAAGAGAAGCCTTGAAACATACAAATTCATGAAATTGCCCTTTTGCTGTCTTGTGTACTGGAAGGAAGACACCTGCCCAGTGGCAGTCTATGCTCTTCAAAGACTTATGTACTTTCTGAACTTTAAATATATAAAAACACCCTCTTACATGCTTGAAGCTAAACAAACAAATGATACATCATACTGCAGTGGACTGCTAAGATAGATGAGCTAGATCTGTATAAAGAATTTCAGGTGCATAGACTCATGCCTGGCACACCGAGAAACTTATAATGAGCTAATTTATCCAATTTCTTAACCTGGCTAAGCTCAGCACTCTTTAGACTAGGTTACTTTCACTACTTAAAGCCAGCTCACATATGGTTGGCTTAGGTATTATTTCAGCATATCAGTGAATGTTATAGACATGCTATTTTAGTACCTTTTTAGGTAGTTCATTGCAAATTCATCCTTAGATGAGGTTTAGATTACACAACTGTTTCATGGACCATTCTCTAAGGTATTTGCAATGTCAGCAGCACTTCCCAATGATTATGAGGTGGTAATGGGATACTGAACTGAACAATTTGTACTGTCATCCCTGACTCCAGGCTGGTGCTGGGGCTGGGGATGTTCCTGCTCCATATCCTCCCAGCCCCCTACCTGCCCTGCCCCTCACTGGGGCGGTGGGACCAGCCCAGATCTGGGGTTCTGCCCTTCCCTGCCTGTGGGAAGCCCCACTGCTCCCGGTTTCTGCTCCACAGGGATGTCACTGAGTCAGGACAAGGACTGAGACTTCAAATTAAACTTGGCAAGAGTTTTGCAGAGTTAGTAGGTTTAACAAAAAGGCACCTTTCAAGTTTCAAGCACGTTGCAAAATGGTTCTCACCAGTATATAAATGTTGTCTTTACATAACACTCTTTTTTTGGCATACTAATTTAATGTCCCTTATGCATTCTTTCATGGACTTTTAGCCATATGTATTTATATTTATTATTTAACTGTTAATTTTATGTGTACTGCCCAAACAAAATCTGAAATATAATAAGGTGATGGACAAAATGAATTGAAGGTTATGTATACATTCCCGTGAGCAACGATTTTATCTTTTTGAGCACAGAGTCAAAATCTAGTTTGAAGATTCAAAAGAAAAATGTTTTGGAAAAGTACAAGAGCAAGCAGAATATTTTATATACTGCAGGGAAATTCTGTTCAGGACCTAAAAATAACAGAAAAAGAACTTATAGTTATCTTGTTCTTTTTTTGCTCAAAACCAATATGTATAAAAATTATTGCTAATAATCTGTATTTTAATGGGGCAAGACTAAAAAATCTCAGGTTATGTTTCTTTGTTAATAAGAAAATAAGCCAAGTTGCTGTTGTATGGGATATTTTGGGTTTTGTTATTAATTCTAGCATAAAACTTAATTTGTTTTATTTATAGCTATATTATTTTAATTGTAGAGATATTGATCCTATGTATGGATTTTTTTATTACTTTTATTCTTTTTAAAAATTTATTTAATTTCAGAAAATACATGTACACATTAAAGAAAGGATTCCTCTTCTGACACACGGGAGTTCAAAAGTATGTAAATCCCTCAACCTGCACTTAATAAAGCAAATTCTTGGTTGACTGTAGTGTAAATAAGGGGGGAATCAAATCCATATATCCAGTGAATTACAGTACTATAATAAACATAATGCTGCTTAGTGTGTGTGCTGAAGAATACCATTTATTTACAACCTACTATCAGAGCTTGTTGTTGGTCTCTCTTTACTGTGCATATGAGAGATAGTCCATAGACCCTTCTTGTTTTGTATTTATTGTAATGTGTATAAAACTTTACTAAATTTTTATGAGTACACTTTACTGAGTTTTTTTATAGGTATTGCAATGAATATCAAACAAGTAGAAACAAGCCGGAATTACAGACTTTGTGGGAATTAAGATACTAAACCTACCTTTCACAAATATCCCATGGGTAGAATATCTAAAAGCAATTCTTGGAATAAGCCACCCAGTTGTTATTGATTTTTCATTAGACACTTAATGGATGTAGTGCTATAGAATGTTGATATTTTTTATTAAAAAATAAATCTGAGTAGAATATGACGCGGTGACTTTCCCAGCTTACATCCGTGCATAAGTGCTAGTTAAAAAGCAATCACAGCAAATGTTCTTCCAAAAAAAAAAACATAGCATTTGCATATTTAACTGTCACGTAACGTGTTTAGTTGATCATTTATATGTACACTATGTTCTTCAGTGGTCAAAAATAGAAATATTTAGGAAATATTGGCATGGTGACAACTACATTTAGGATCCATTGGCAAGATGACAAGCCCATGAAGAATTTACACCTTTCCAAGTTGATTTTTGATTTTCAAGAGAAGGTATTGTCATAGAGTTAGGTCTGTTCTCAGTGCCACTTTTCAGCTTATAAGTTTCACAAGATTCTGAAGTTTAAAGATATATGTCTGATCAGAAAACAAAACTAAAACCCCCAAAAATCCACACATAAAAGAACACTAAGAATGAGGTAAAATCCAGTGCACCATGGTTGTAACTTAAGACCACATCTTGCAAACTTTCCAAGACTGCAGCTGTGTCAGAACATCCCTTGTGTAGGTATATTAGAACTAGTTTGCAATTTTAAGCATAATTTCTGTAAGCTGGACATTCAATTTGATACAAAAAGTCACCACCAAGTGTGGTGAACGCATTCTGCATGTTCTGTGGTCACAGATATCCTGCCAGTAGCTCTCAAAGAAGGGGATTCAAAGCTAGCTCAGGTAGATTATGCATCCAGGAGCAATGCCAGCACCTCTAATATGCTTTCCCTGGCTTTTCTTCCCCACAGACTCCATGAGCTCTGAGCCTGAGATTTAATGTACACCCAAATCATTAACTATCCTGTTGTGTAGCTGTTTTGCACTACAGAAAGATCGAATGGCTCAGACAAAGAAGAGGTGTTTAATCCGCACAATAACCTCAGTAACATTCCCAGTGTGGCTTTTGCACAGCACTGTTAATTATTTCTGAGGACAGATTTGCACTGAATTTTTATGTAAGGATGAATGCTATGTGTTTGCTATTTCCACATCACCTTATATCTACAACAATTTTTAATTTATAACATAGAAGAAAAAAATTACATATAACATTATGACCAGGCTTACGTATACCAGCTATTTGCATCCAAATAAGTCAGAAGCTATCATAGACAAATGCACGGTAAGGGTTGGAATCAATAATCAATCAAATATGGGCTACTTTGCTTAGCTAGAGCTCCTCTCTTCATCATGATGGCACTTCTTTCTACCAATATTCACACAGGGAGCATGACAGAAATAGTTATCGCATTTTAAATTTGCACTTTAACATGCTGTACACCAATAGAACAAGTCAAGGTTCCTGAGGCTGTGCAGTTCTCTCCTTCTTGATGCTTTCTATGTGGAATCATGGAGGTGAAGAAGTCACAGTGCTGTGCTGCTGCTGTCCCTTCTGCCATACCATAGGGTACCCTCCTCCAAGAGGCTCAGCTCCTCAGATGCAGTCTTGAGCAGTGGTTCCTCCCATCTCACATCACCCACTCTGCCCTTCTTGTGTTACCTATCACAGTGCTGTCTTACTGAGACAAAAACAGACATTTGAGAGATTTTCCCAATTTCCAAAGTTATATAAGCCATGAGTTTCAGTTAAAAATCCAAGACTCTGGCGCCATGCACTTGGAGACATCTCTCCATGCCCAAGCCAAGGGTGAATCCCTGTTCTGCTGGTATTTTCTGACTGGAATTGTTGCCTTTCTGCAGATTTAAAGCCACCATGTCAGCTCTTATTGCTGACTTTCAGCTTCACATGGGGAACAGAGAGACAGAAAAATCAAACTAGATTTATGACTAAAACTTCCTGATATCATTTAGGGGTGAAATTTTGAATAACATCTCTATGCCAGCAAAAAGCCTAACAGTGTTGCACTTCTCAGGGAAAAAAAACCAAAACCAAAACCAAAACAAAAAACAAAAACAAATCAAAAAACAAACAAACAAACAAACAAACAAAAAAACACAAAAACTTGATGAAAACCTTTTACTTTTCTCCTCCACAATAGAACTGCATCCATAATAGGGTGCTTGCCAGTATTAGCTGTACTGAGAGATTTATCTATTCCAGTAAACCTTTTACTAGTGTAGGCTAGACATCAATTTCACTCTGCTGAAGCTCAGAAAATCAATGACCACCTGCAAAGACAGGCACTGGAAATAATCACTGAGAATTATGTTAAATCCTTCTGGAGTTATGAGACTATGGAAGAAGCTCAGTCTACATTAAAATATGCATCTATTGCAGCTTTTGTGGTCGCAGAAAGATGGCAAAAAGTACAATGTGGTTAGCAAAAGAGAAAGAGCAGACCCTAAAATGTTATGAAAAAGCAAGGATGAAAGTTGTTTCCTTATTCAACTCTTTCTGTTACTGTGGTAAGAGACTGATATGATGGTTCAAACAAGAAGTTATGAGACTGGGTTATAATCATGATCCTAATTCTCAGTCCCTCAACCACTTCTGGCTTGCAGATTTCACTGAGCACAACATTACCAGCTCATTCCAGGGGCAACTGATTCTGTTTAAACCTCTCAAAAACTTACATTCCTGCATAGGGAAAAAGTAACAGTATATACAATGCTAATCATGTGCATGTGTTTCTGTTCAAGATAAGTGAGGGTGCTGCTACTCCATGTACACAGTAATGAGTAATGTATCCATGTAATCAGTAGTGAGAATGAAGATCTATTTCCAGCACATACAGGCCCACAAAGCATGCATATGTACTATACAAATGCACGTATACTATTTAAAGACATAAAAACTATTTAAGTACATATACATGTATGTCTTCATGCACATATAAATATATACACACATATACCTATATAATCAAAGAATTTTAGATTTTTCTAAATTGGAAAATACTTTTAAGATGATCAAGTCTAAACAATAACCCAGCACTACCAAGTCCACCACTAAACCATGTCTCCAAGTGCAACATTCACATGTCATTTAAATCCCTCCAAAGATGGTGATTTCACCACTTCCCTGGATTGTCTGTTTCAATGTTTGACAATGCTTTTGGTGAAAAACATTTTTTCCTAATATCCGATATAAACCTCTCCTGGTGCAATTTGAGGCCATTTCCTACATACACATTTACACATCTTATACACATACACACATATACCTGTGATCAGCTGCACAGATCAGACACACTGAGCACCCATGCAAACTGAGATAACAGCAACTGCCTCATCCTGCTCCCCTCTCTGACTGGACAGGATAGAAGTCCACTGATGCAAATATATATCTATACATATGTACAGCAGATTTTTAGTATCTCATAAGCAGCTAACTGACACTTTATCTAGTAGCCGGCCTTTGAATCCCAGTCTCCCCAAGGCTGTATCCCCTCTCCAGCTGCTGGTAGAGTGTCACGCAGACAGAGCTATTCAGGATTTCCCAGACCCCAGAGCTGACATATCTATGCTCTAACTCCTTGAGATATACATGCACTCACATACAGTGCAGTCCCTGAGATTCATTCTAGTCCCTGGCTTCCTGGTTACTTAGTGCCTATTTAAGCTTGATCTTCATAAGTGCTTGCACACTTGTGTTCCTTCCACTTGTTGGCACTGTGGACACACTTGTGTCCAACTTGTGGTCTGCCTGGCTGCTGCAATGAGACCCACATACATGCAGGTGTGCACACAGCAGGGAGTCCTCGCTCAGGGAAGAGGTTGAAGGGAATACAATAAAATTTTCTCCCCAGATACAGGGCACAGCCAGACAAACGCACTGACAAGAAAACTATTTACATGTTTTCGACCTTTTCCATCCTCTTAGCTCTCTTTTCTTACTTTCATTACTCCCAAAATCACCTAAATCCCTTCCTTGAACTGCCTTTGGCTACTCCCCTAAACATCCCATAATAAGTATGATCCAGAACCACTTTTTCCAGTATCCTATATATTCCAGTCCTAGGCAGCCATAACACCCCATAAACCAAAAAGTGATCTGGAGAGGTTCTTTCAGTGACCTGTGGATTTCATGCTTCAGCACTGGGGCTGATGGCTCTGCTGGAACAACCCTGGGAAGAGTCCAGGCAATGTGGGCATTCCTTGGGAGTTTCTAATTTGAGTTCCTGCCTGCCATTCTGCCCCTGTGCTCCTCTAGGCTTGAAAAGAATGGTGTTTGGTGGGCTAATGGCCCCTGTGATGGGCTTATGGTCACTGTGATGAGCTGGACAGTATCCTGGCAGGGCAGTGTTGGAGCCCTCTCTGGTAGTTGTCTCTCTTGAACTCCTTTGTGGATGTGCAGATGGGCTTTATCATATAACCTAGCAGGATGTACATAGCACATAAGAATACATTACACTTAGATTGGAAGAGCAGTGATCTAAACAGATCTTGATTGCTATTGTACTGTATCTCTTGTCACACATGGCCTCCCATGCTTCTAGTCAGAACCTCATGATTTTAATTCACTATGGTACTTTTGTGAACTTGGATCTTGCATGTTTTGAAAGAAAGCTATTTAGAGAGAATTTTAAGCAGTTAGAGAGTGTGAAAAGAGCCGGTAATGACAGTAATGAGTATAACACAAAGTAATGAGGAGTTCCGAGTGAATAATGTAGGACACAGGGCCTGATCTTTGCCCTTCTCATAAGAGTAAAAGGAGGTTGGGGTGTGTGAGTCTCGGAGTCAGCTGCAGTACTGAGCCAGCGTGGGGGATTTCTAGGATGAATTTCACTGCAAACCCGTAACAGTAATGAATCACCAAAATAATAGCGTCACCCTCTGTCCAGTGAATATTTAAGAAATTTTCTGATAAATTACGAATTCTAGTCATGTTATGAACAAACAAAATTGTGACATTTTTGAAGATTCTTCCAGACTGTGCATACAGTCTGTTTACAGCATCTTGTCTTTTCCTCATGAACTTGATAAGATGGCAAAAAAACTGAGCTTAGTGACATGTTAAATTACACATGCCGGAGACAATAATTATACTACTGAGATTTTTGAAGAGAACCAATTCTCTTTTAACTTTTTGTAGGTGACTAGTATTTGGAGAATGAAAAAATACCAGGCACAGAAAGATGTTAAGGGTTTGAAGACAGTGATGGGGTTATAAACTAGGGTAACTTCACAAAGATATACAAGTGTTGTGTAGGAGTGGAAAATAATTATGAACAGACTTTCATAGCAAGAAGATATCCAGAGAAGGTTTGATTGCTGCCCAAGAAGGCAGATGAAACTCAAGAAGGAAATTATATGCAGGGTTTATTATGATTTGTGTTTATATACTTCTTGAAATAACAGCAGTGATTTCAAAATCCAGGGAAAATTGTTGGTAAAAGAAGGACAAGTTTCATTAGCACATACTGAATATTGGTTAAAATGCCAAGGCAGACATGGGAGACCTTTTATTTTGTGGTAAAGTGAATAGTGACTCACGTAAAGGAGTCAACTGAGCTCAGTTTTCAGTTAAGCAGCACTGTGAATACATCATGTGTACTTTGGCAAGATTAAGAGGTAACCTAAAACACACCAAGTCTGTCTCATCAGAGTGTAGGGCAAATATAGCAAATAAATATGTGCACAAGAAACACTGCAGTGGTTTGTGGTTTTCACACTTCTACCACTTGCCTTACCTGAGCAAGAGGTAAAAGGTCTGAATTCTCTGCAACATCCTCACGTATTCACTAGGGTAACTCTAATTCACAGCTGGCTGTGCCTGCAGGCATCCTACGTCCCTGCTCCCCTGCTCTGACATGTTGGGGCTCTGACCTTGTCAGTGTCACCAATCCAGCCTGGTGTAGACTCTGTGAGACTGTGCCTGGTCACTGTTGGTGCTACCTCTGCTGTGGTGGTCCCAGCTCCCAGCTCAGACTCCTTCGTGGAGCAGACCTGCTTTTGTTGCTCTTTCCCAGCACAGGGAAATGTGAAACTATACATGAAAACTGAACAGGACCAGGGCACAGGCTGAACACTGGCACTGAGAGGTCCAGAGTATTCCGTTTTCATCCTGGTGCATGACATAGTTTCGTTGACTCAGGTTCCTCTGAGCTTGTAGACACCATTTGGTTGTGTGCATGAACCACAGACCATTTCCTTTGAACAGTTTGGAGCAGCCCACTTTGGGAAGTAAAACAGTTCACTGTAAAGCAGTTCACTTTGGTTCTGGCCATGTATGTGTAATCAAAGGAGCACCCATTGGCCTTGGGCACAGAGAGAGGTTTCTAGCTTGTTTTGCTTCCATATATGTTTATTTAGTTTCTGTTGCCCACTGTGATATTAGGAAGAGATGGATTTCAGTGGCAACATGTAGGGACTTGAAGAGACACTTAAATGTGACATTAAGAATGTTTGTTTTAAGGTAACACTAATTAGGCAGGTGGTTGTGGAATCCATATAAGTGGTGGATTTAGGAAGCAAGCTTGTGAGAAATGCTGGAGTACCTATCCTACCTCATCAAAATACAATGAACTGGTACAGGTGGCTTAGAGAAGTTGCGAATGCTCTATCCCTCGAGGGGTTCAAGGTCAGGCTGGGTGGGGCTCTGAGCAGCCTGATCTAGTGAAAGATGTCCCTGACCATGGTGGGGGTGTTGGAGCTGGATGATCTTTTGTGTCCCTTCCAAACTAAATCATTCTATAATTCTGTCATTATATGAGTGTTTTAAAAGCATGTCTTTTCAAGGATTATAACTAGTTTTAATACCCCTGTGAATAGATATATGTTACAGAAAGGAAATAGGAGAAGAAAGAGAAGAAGAAAACATATAGAAAAGAATGTACTTGTCAGTGAAGTCAAAAAGAAAGACATCTTTGAGAAACAAGAAACAGGCACAGCTAAAGGAACAAATCACTGTAGTCTAATTAAGAAAGGGATACACAGAATGAGGGAGGACAGTAACAGCCATGTGAAAAAATCTAGGGATAAAAAACTGCTAACTCGAATAAATAAATTTATGCCAATAGCTGAGCATGGGCCGTTTATTAAGGGTTAATGAAGAACATTTTGCAAGCAGCATTGTAGTAATTCTATTTAAAGCACTCACTTTTTCTTCTGTCTATTCTGTCGCCTTCTGAAAATTGCACAACACTATTATGAAAAAAGCAATCAACTCAATTGTCTGGGGTGTAATGATGCTGACTACCTCCTTCCAACCTTGAGAGAGAGAAAATAAGATAAATAACCTGAGACAAAAACACAAATCATTAGGATTTTTAATAAACCTTCACTGATAGAAAGCTGAACACTGTTAGTTATATCTGCCAACTACTGCTCATGGTCCAGTGGACAGCACCTTTCTCAGGGAGCTCAGGGATTTCTGCTCTTCTCCAACTCTTACAGTCTTGCTGCACAACAGCTTAAACAGATCATGTGAGCTTCAGCTTCAAGCAGTACAATGGAAATCATTAAGCAACATATAAATAGTACTGGAAGTGTAGTATTATGGGAAAAAATACACTGAAATTCAGAGCAAACTTTCTCTGCTCTTGTTCAGATAGGAACAGTGACCTTCCCAAATGAAGTGTTGTGACCTCATGTAAGACATGGGGTCATGAGCCTGAGGGAAATTCAATTGCAGACATGGGGTTGAAAGTCTAGAAATAGAAGCAGACAAGTATTTCTGGCAAGAGGTTGCAGGAAACTGAACTAGAAGTTATTAGTATCAAGACTGCAGCTAGAACTTTCAATGTGCACAAAGGCCCTGAGAAAAATCTCCAGGAAACCGTAGTTTGAAAGCCTTTAAATGCCTCTGTTACTGGTCCATTCTTAGTTTCAGTTCTCTGATCTCTATGATTAGATTTTCCAGAGTTTTTTTTTTTTTTTCCTGGCAAACCAGGAACAATAGTCTCTCGGCATTGCTGAAGATATAAAGAAATTTCAATTTGCCACAGAAAAATTATGAAAGATAACCTGGATAGCAGAAAATATATCAAATAGCAAAAAGCTAGAAAAATTACCACAGTCTAAATCAAAGGCATTGTCAGACCTGGAACAATGTATGAAAACAAACCTTGCACTACAACAAAGAATTTAAACCCATGCCACTGTGACAATATTATGTTTAAAGGTATCCTTTTTATGTTTACCTTGATAATATATACACTTTAGCCTACCTGGTCTTCCTTTCTACTTATGTATGAAATACATGCTGAAATGAATGAAAATACATGCTGAATTTGTCATCAGTCTGCCCGGTAGGTGTAGACAACAGAAAAGTCAAAATGGCTTTCTTCCTATTTGCTTATTTCTCTTCTCACAGACCAATTCTCAGTAGTCGCAAAGGTTTTGATATTATATCTGGGTTTAGGTGTCTTAGGAAGAAAGTAAGCTTGATAACATACCATGCCAAGGGAACAACATGGGAACAGAGAAGTTTATCTGGGTCAGGTCAGTGCTGTGCCTCTGTCTCTGACAGTGGCAAAAGGAGCTAAAACATGAAACTGGCAAGTGACCACGTCCATTCCCTTTATACTCTCTCTTTGTACTCACATTAAGTTGTTTGTGGGTTTTTGGCGAGTTTTTTTTGCCATTTGTTCCTGTTTGGGAGGTCAGCTGATACTGTCTGCTATCACTGTATCCCTTTGGCAGTGAACTCTAAAATTCTGCAGCTCTCCATCCATAGGGTTTCACGTTTTGGTCTTTAAAACATCAAACTGCAGATTTCTGGATATGTGATAAAAATCATGACCTGTTTTTACCACTAACCCATGCCTTTGTGAACTCCTATGCTTGGTCAGACTTAAAAAGTATTCCTTACAGATATGTTTGCTGTCTTTGTTTGTTTTTTTTTTTTGGATGAGGGTATGGCATGCAGCTAAACTCTTTGTGTGTGAGCACTATGTAAAGTGTAAAGGACAGTGTTAAGGAAAAGTATTAGCTCTATCTCTTCTGTAAGAAAATAGAGGAGAAACAACACATCTACTTAACTAAGACAATTTCACATGACTGATTCAGAGCAATTCATTTCAATTACTCTGATCATCAGATAAATAGCACATCTGGTAGTGTCTGCAAACTAATCATTAACAGGTGTGAATTGGAGTCTGCAAGCATATATTTCCTACTGTGTGGCCCTTTGTTCACTTCAGGACACTTCTTAATTAGAGACAAGTCTGAACCACAAGCCTTTAGATGTAGATCTGTTCTTTGAACACCCCCAAAATCAGCATTTTGTACATCAGGTTGTTATTTAGAGAAAAGATATCTGGGGGAAAAAAATCAGTTTCATGGTTCTGAGCAAGCATTTATTGCCCAGGTCTGACTTAGTGGTATCAGTACTGGACTTTAGCTTCTTTTTACAGCAATAATGGCATGTATGATTCTCATGATATGTTTACAGACTGTGGTACTTATAATAGAAATAACATCCGTTGTTACTGTCAAGGGCATGTAAGTAAAAGTTTCCATTAAAAATGTAGAACCTCATGATGTGGTTGTTGCTGGATGACCATTGTCATCATAAATATTTAGGAAGAGGCATCAATAGACTTTAGGGAAGTCTATGTAAAATGGGAGGAAAAAGTAAAGAAAGAATTGGGATGTAACAACATATTAACTGATAAAAGCTAGCTGTTGCTGGGCCAGTAAATCTGAATGCAGATTATAGAATCATAGAACTGTTTCAGTTGGAAAAGACTTTTAAGATCATAAAGTTCAACCATTAAGCTAAATGTATTTCCATTTGAGTCCCAACCCTTATCTGACCTACTGCAAGGAAATTCCACATTTTGATTTTAGAGCTGTGTCTCAAGAATATGTAGCCACACACCAAAACTGTGTGGCTAACTTGAATAACCTGTTTTGAATATGAATATGGTCATTCTTTGGAATTAGACAGTTAAATCTCAAAGTAAATATAGACCACTAGAACATATATGCTTCTGAACTTCTGTATATGAAGATTTGAGTCTTAATATGATGTGAAAAGTAGTTTGCATTAGAACTTGAGAGTTACGAGGGTCGGGGGGGGGGGAAAGTATATGAATCTTATGTTTTCATCCTTGTTTACAAGGCCAGTGTTGCAAAGAACCACCTCTGCAAGAGGTGCAGGAGCGATTGCACCACTCTTCCCTGTGAGTATTGATGGGTGTCTTTCTGTCAAGAGACAGCTGGTGGAAGATCAATTTATGTTACCAATCATTCCAACACAATCCAGCAAGGATTTCACATTATTTTGTTATTTAATTCTTTTGTAATTCATTTCTGACAACGTAAAGCGAACTTGGAATTTGGAATTTAGTAGACATTAATTGATTATTGTTGTTTCTAACAATTTTCTACTAAAGAAATGTACACAGAAAACCTGAAATGGACAAGAAAAGATCATGGGTCAATATTTAGGGAGAGGACTAAACTGCACAAATAAAATCAATCATGGAAGAAAACATTTTTGCTTGTAGAGCAGGTTAAGCAAAGTACTTTTAAAGCCTGAAAAGAATATCCTAAAATCACCCACTGGCTAAACACATGGTGCATGTAACCCTCTGTAGGCCTTTTCTGATCAATTAGGCATAAATTAAGTCAGGAAGCTGTAAGGTGAAAGACACAAACAAGAGAACAAGAGACCACAACAACTATAAAGAAGATCAAAACAGTGAAAGGTAAGGTAAGAAACCAAAGACTGAAAAATAACTGAGGCTTAGTTAGGTGTTTTTTTTTTTTTAATGAAAGAAAATTATTTTATTAACAGAGGTAGCAGTTTACTAGTCAAAGTGAAAAACTCACTTTTCTTGTTAAAAAGGCAGAAAACATACCAAGGCTTTGGGCCTGGCTCTCTCTAGTGTTAAATTTCCAGTATAATGTCTGGTCAACTAGCACCTTCTCCAAAATTTCCAGCTGTGGTTCAGGAGTTAGCACAAACAGAAAGTATTTCTCAGTAAGTGGTTTGGATTTGTTGATTTTGTTTTAGAAAGTTTGAATGTATACAGACCTCTCCATTTGAACTCTGGGCAGGGAAATAAGTGCTTGCATGTCTTATGATAGAGATGTAGCCACAAGTTGCTTAAACCTGATGCTCATCATAAGGTAGGCTGTGTTGCTAATGTAAGCAGGAATGCTGGGCAGTTGTGTGGGTCATCGGACAACCATGATCGTATTTGCTCAACTAGGCAAAATGAACATAAAGCTGCTATTTGGATTTGGGGGCATTTTACACTCATTTTAAACTGCTGTAAATGTCTGCTCAATTTCCAGGAAAATTGGAATGTTGTCTTAAGATCCGGTGGTATGGAGGAAATACAAACAGGCTAGAAGAATGATAGTGAAAAGAATATTTTTTTTATTTTATTCTTCTAAAATGTAATCATTGTCAAGTCATTCGTGTTGGAACATTCTGGATATAGACTCAAGTACATTCTTTCAACCAAAAGAACTGAAAACTGTTGTGTTATAACAGACTACTGAAGCTTCACTACCGCACATATGTGAAGCCCCAGGAAACCAGCAAAGTTATAAATTTGCATGAAATTCAGAGCAAGGGGGACCAAAATGTGTTTTTCAGTAATATTAAAGAAGGTAAGAAGTTATTAATACTTATAAATAAATGCACATCCATTGAGTGAAAGATTTAAAAAAAAATAATTTTTTTCTCCCTTCTGTTTGTAAGCACACCCAGACGATTTTGCAGAGTTAACAGAGTAATGGATTCAGAACACAGTAAAAGAAATTTCTTCTTCCTGAGGAGAAAATATACTTAGAAGAATACCAGAATAACACAGAAACAGAGCTCCACGGAACAAATTGAAGAATCTGCTGGCATGAAAAGACTAAAGATGCAATTCTTGTGTACTGAAAAAACATTTTCCTGAGGTTCTAAAGTTTGCCCTTGATTATCTGCAGAATGAAATAGAATGTGTGTATGAGGCAGAGCCCATCTTGCACTGTGAGGAGGAGAGTCAGTAATGGGTGGGAAACTACATGATCTAATCTGCAGACTGCACATTTTCAAATGCCACAGTCTCAATTATATTGAATTCAAAGCAAAATTGAAACTGTCCCTGGTCCTGCAAATCCCATCCTATCAGCCTCTATCTGGATTTGCTTGAGGGACCTTCTAAATAAATAATAATAATAAATAAAAGAGTTGGGTTAAGTTATATATATGTTTTTAAAACAGCTATCGTTATTTTGAAGCGAAATGGGGGCTTATGGCACAGACACTCTTTTGTTAAAGTTAATGTACCTTGAAATCTTTCAACTCAGCACAGCAGACTGTCAAAGGTGCTTAAAAAAATAGTCCAATATTCTCCAAAGCTCTTTCTGCAAGAGGGGTCTTGTGTGAAATGATAACAGCCACAACCCCAATATTGTTTACAGAAATACAGCTTTTCACTGCAGAAGCCTCACATTGAGACTTGAGGGGAAAAAGAATACAAAATGAGGCAAAGACTTCAGTTCATGAATTTTGGAAGTTAATAAACCTTCAAAATTTTGTCTGCATATTACATTTTTTCCTGTATTCATTCAAGTAGAGGTCATAGTTATGTATACATTTTTAAGAGTCCCTTCTTCTTATACAAAAAGAATACTGCTTTTCCCATTTGGAGATAGAGTTATTTTCCTATCCTTGGGATTTTGTACTCTCAAATGTAGGGTTGCCCACCTTTAAACCTCTTTTTGTCTTTTGTTTGTTCAAATTACCTCAGTAACTCAGGAGTGCAATTCTGGGAAGTAGGATATTTATATTTATTTATTCTTATGATGAGATGGTAGCTCCTGGGTTGTTATGCAGTGCTGCAGATCTTGCCCACCACAACTCCTTGGCCAATGTTGTAATGTGGAAACAACAAATACAGTCATTGCACTATCTGCTTTCCAGAGCATTATTGGTTTGCATTAAAATAGAAGTACAGTACACAGATTGGGCAACTCCAAGGATGGAAATACATTTAAAGTACATGAGGTTCTTAAAGTCTCTCTCAAGGAACTCCGTGCTGTGCTAGTGCTTAGTTTTTCAGTCTAGAGTGTGTGTGGGCATCTATAGATTTTTGTGGTCCAAAACAAAGATGCTGACAGAACATTATGTACTGCAAAGTTGATTTATGAATTTGCTCTCCATAAACTTAAATGCTTACATTCCTAAGTGCTGTCCAAAGTTGGAAAACAGATGCTCTGAATGTTATCCTTCATCTCTTTATGCTCTAGTTTACTGTATGGTAGTTGTGATAACAAGTGTGGGGAGGAAAAGCATATATTACATTCTAGTCACTCAACTGTTATGAAAATAGATCAGATAATGGAGATCTGTGAATATATTAAAAAAAAAAATAAAGAGGAACCTTAGGTTTTATTATTACTTCAATTATATTCATAGTGCAGTATGGCCCAGAAACCAGAAGACTGAACTCAATTTATGAAGTATTTTACAAACACCATCCTAAAGTACGCAGCATAAAGACTCATGTTCTGTATGCAGCAGACAAGAAACAACATGAAGATAAACAAAAGCATAGGAAGAAAAGGAAATAAAACAATGCCAATAGGCAACAATCTTACTATTATTTTTATTTACTTATTCACATTAAGTGTTTTTATAAACATAATGTCAAAAGGCAGGTTTGGAGAAGGGACTTGAAGGAAAGCAGTGATGTTCCTTTGGAGTGTTTCTTCCAAGAGTGAGCTACATGAAAGTAACTGCTTGAGAACAAATCAAGAGGGTGATGGAGGGTATTATCATTAGCTGATTAGAAGGAGGAGACAATCTCTTGTTTCTCAAGGAGAAGTAAAGTGGGATTAGGTTATGAACATAAAATAAACATTAAACTTGATAGTGAAGAGAAGTCACAAGCAAACTGTAAACAGAGCAGCACTTGATCAAAAGGTGGGGAAAAGCACACACACAGCAACATTTCATAGCAGAACAAGGATTCTTTTGTTGTGTACTCAGTAAGCAGGGTGCTCAGCAAGCAGGACCATGGTTTTGATTGTAGGGATAGTCAAGTAAAGATTAATATTGCGTGTTGAATAAATGTGACAAAATTAAGGATAGTTTGGATTTAAGAAATCAACCATGTAAAAACATATTAGAAGTTCAAGTGACTGGCAGAATGGCCATTGTGTCTGCAGTGATGTAAAGGAATAGTAGTGATTTATCTGCAGCTGAGGAATTGTTTTAATCGTGCTTAGCTTGAACTGTTCAGTGAGTGGTATCACGGGTTTCATATCAAAAAGGACTAGATAGTAATACTGAGACAGATGTGCCATTCAGACAGAGCTGTTTCTTAGGAGTACCTTGCAGATGTTGAGGTTTGGAGAGGGGAGGGAGAAGAAACAGGAACAACACTCTAATATCAGGAAAGTTCCCAGAGGAACTTTAGCAGAATGCATGGGATTTTCTCTGAAGAACATGCTTGAAAGAAGTGCTGGAGGCATACAAGAACTGGAAGATGGGATGATCATACAAGGCCGAGAAAGACAACACGTCAGCATAAGGAGCATGTGCAACACTGTTGAAATCAGACAACCTCAAAGGTTTTCTCATGACAAACCACACTGATCTCAGTTGGCCAAGAAGAAACTGGGGATCAGCAATCGCAGCTCTACCACCAATGTTGTCCAGGAAGAATACATTACTGAGTTGCTTTTTAACAGCTTCATAGAAACCATGCCAGTAAAAATATACTATAATGTAATAAATAGAATTGAAACTGTGCTTCATTTACTGTGATTATAAACACTGCAATCTTTCTGTGTTGACTCAAACATACATGATTATAATATCCATTGCTTTAAGAAGATACTGACCTGCTGTGCCCATGGAAAGACTGGTTGATCAGTAGGTAACAGTGTCTGAACAATGGTAGCATATTGGTTTATAGCCTAGCAACTTAATGTAAATTTATACTGGTTTTACCTTTGACAGCACAGAATTTTTTTGTTATCAGTTTTGCTGTAATTGCTCGAAGAATGGTAACTTTTTGAAGATAGGTTGAAGGGGTGAAACAAATCAGAAGAGTTTGTAAGACTTTACTTGGGGCCTTAAGAGTAATAGCCCCAGGTGTGACTTTATGGTAACATTTGCTGAATGTCCTGAAATTATAAATCCAGTTATAGTGTACTGCAGGAAAAGGAATACAGTAAGTATGGAAGAACAGAGTTAATGCTTCACAAAGTATGTCTAACCCAGTCACTCGACTTCAGCAGTGGCTGTAATAGATGTCTAGGGAAGTGTAAGCTTTACTTCTGAGCACTCACTCTGACTGTTTTCTGCTTAGTGGATGACCTGAATCCATTGTAGTTTATATATTTGGCAACCATAATTTATCTTTTTGTCTGATTATTTACTGCTCCATACTGGATTACCTAAAAATTTTTGCTTGCACAGCATCCTGTGATGAGGAATTCCACAAGTCCCTCATCTGTGGGAAGAACCAATTCCTCCTTGTTGTTGTAAATCTGGCTCACACTGGGCCCAAATGACTGTGTCTCATTAGACAGTGAAAGTCAACATCTTCACTCACTCCAGCTGACTCATGAGTTATAGTTCACCATCATAGTCCTTTCTGTCAAACACAATGACATTGGCTTGTATGGGTCTCTACCATTTCATAACAGCGTACAAATTTTAACATGCCTTCTCTGAAATGGTAGGCTTATATTAAAGATGCTTTCTTCTTTATTTTTTGTTTTGTTGTTGATTTAAAGCACCAAGAGGATAGTTTGAAACCCGTCTATGTTTCCTCTAATATCTTCGTCTCTGTGTTTATTGTGCATGGAACAGAAACTGGAAATTTTTCTTTCTGAAGTCCCAATATCCCTTTTGGTCCATGGATTAGTTTCAGACAGCAGTCACCAAAAACTGCACAAATGTTTCATTAGAGGTAGAGTGGATTTTCAGTATTAAAAAGCTGATTTATTTTTTTCCCTACCAGAAATGCTGAGGTTCATTAAGAAATTATGGGATTAATAACATTAAATTTTAAACTATTTTTACAAAAAGGTTTTTTATTCTACATCAGGTTCCACTACAATTGTCTCTTAAATCATCTATTGGGCTACTTGGTGTGCCACTAGCAAATTTCTTCTGAAAGCTTTGAACTCTAGGAGAAGAATATTCCAAACAAATACTAATCAGTTAAGCACCCAAGATTGTTCTTACCCAACAGTAGAATACAGTACAACACACACAATGTATTTTTGAGCTGATGAACTCTTTCTCCTGCTCAGGAACTGGTAATGATTTCACATTAGCAAGGCTAATTGACATCATGTTTACTTGCTGCAAACACTGATAGATGAACAAACACATTTCGGTTCCTAAAAAAACTTCTGTGTTTAAAATAGTTTTAAGAGGTTAGAAAGATTTTTTATTTTTTTCCTCTGGTAGAAAAAGGGAGACTGAATTTTATAGGTATTATTCACAATTGCACCCCAAGAAAATTTTAATCTGCAAAAAGTTCCAGATTAAAGTCAGGAATTTTTAATCCTTATAGATTTATTGAGACCGTGTTATATGTTCTCTGGTTCTTAGTGCTTGAGCTTCTTATTTACTGTTATTTACTCTTCCAATATAGCTAAGGATTGTTTCATTCATATCCCTTAACAGGAAATGAACGGACTCTTTGCTTCTCCATGATGCATATTCAATAATATTTTGCATACCTAATTCTCTGTGCAGACAGTTTAGCATTGGTCAGAATATTCAGCATTGCTGGCTGGGTTACAGGACAGGAATTCATACACATTTCTTGAAAATTCTGAGTCATCTCTTTTTGCTTATATCTGCTTATATCTGTTTTTATAGATACACTTTGGCATTTTAATTAGAAGAAAACAGCTTTTTCAGTCTAATATCATCCTTTGAGATACTCTTCCTTGTTTTTCTTCTAATATTCTGTCCATCTCCTACATACTATTCACTGTACACTGTCCTCATCTGATACTAGATTTTCAGATTTATGAGAACTATTCTATACTTCTTACAGATTGTCCATCCTCCTTCCAAGGATATTGTTTGGCTTGTAGTGTTCTTTCACCCTTCGTTACTTACACAATTGATGGTTTTTCTTTCCTCGTTTAAATGTCTTTTGGTTCTTTTTACAGTGTGATGAATTTCTCTATATTTGTGTGTGGTTTCATACTCCTTTGTTCCATCACATATTTCTTCTAGTTCATTTGCTTAACCTTTTTACACTTTTTCTGTTATATTTATATCTGTAATATAGCTATATTACCACACCCTTTTATTGCAATGTAATATAATAGCACATAACATGTTTCTCTTGCTGTAAGGAAACTTAACTGCACAAGCTGAGCTTCATTCATCAGCACAGAGTTCCAGTAAAATGTCACTCCCCCTCTCCAGCACAAGAGACTTTGAAATGCATCAATAATATTTTCCTCATTTTTTTCTGGTCACTGCTTGCTGTTTTCAAGTCACATCTTGTCCTCCATCCCTCATTGCTTTACATGGGCCTGTTTTCTCTCCCCATATAAGCAGGACAAATCATTTGTATTGAAGAGATGTTTGGATGGGCAAATGACATCAGCCTTCTTTGTTCTAAATGTTATTGCAGTCTCTAGTATAGGAAGACTTCTTTTTGGAGGTAGACTATGGTGAATGTTAATCTAACCTAAGCAAAGGTTTCTCTTTCTTGCTGGAGCAAAAGGAAACCAGTGATATCCCATAAAGGCAAAGTACACCTTGATACTTGACTGAACTGGGACATGAATTATTTATTGAAGGTGAGGTTTACATTACTTACAGGGAGGTGCCTAAATCAGGGATAAGTTTCTACATTTCTATTATGAGAAAAGGAGTTATAGTCAATAGGATTAGAGAAATATAGGGTATAATTCATCTGAGTAGGTGTAAATAAATGTCTGTTTCATCATGAGATGAGTTATTCCCAAGGTTTCATGGACACTATTGAGTAGATCCCTACTGATCATTATGAAAATCTAGTCAAATAGGCCAGTCTTACTGGCCCTTACTTAGCCAGAATGCCTGTGGAAGAGATAGGAATTCAATGTCATCAATAGTTTTCAGACTATATTTCCTAATTGAATTTTTTTTTTCTGCATACTTGACTGATTCTTTGAAAACTGTATGCGAATTTTCAGGCTAATGCAATGGAAAAAAATGAGTAGAATCTCTTCGCCTGTATCTGCTCAACAGTATAACAATAACATTCTCACCACTGATTGTACAGGATGTCATAGAGCACTCCAGGCATCCTCAGATCCAGCATAAGACAAAAGCTGTTAGACTTTTGCTTCCATTTTTTTATTGTTACTTTTATTATTTCCAAGGTTGTCATATGCTCAAAAGTTACATTACAATCAGTTAATGATTTAATGGAAATAAGTAAGACAATTCCCTCAGAGCTAGTAAAGCCCCAGGATTAGACAGATTTCTGTCAGGTTATAATAAACCTTCCTAACACCTACTGGGCCCAGTTTCATACCTCTACAAAGAATCAGTTAAAATACCACCAATAAAAAGAAAAATTGAAAGGGCTTTTTAATCACTTTGTTTGTCCTTAAAATCATACAAAATATTCTCACAACAACACCAGCACAGGGAAAAACAGCACAAAGGCAAATCTCTTAAGCATCTTAATTTAAGGGTATTTTAAACAGTGCACACAGACCAGAATTACTGTACAGGTGTTTCTCATTTACTTCAAAACAACATATTTTTCCAATACATCCCAATTTACACCCACTAGAAAGCGTGTGAATAACTTGATGGTGTGCTGCTGATGTGAGAGTTATTTTCCTTTCCTGAATTTCATGTCATTTGAACAGGGAAGAAAGGCTGTGACTGCAGCAGCAGGTGCCATTTAGTCAAGGTTTTCACAACTAAAGATGCCCAACCTTTTGTTCCTGGCCACTCTTAAGCAGCTCAGTAGCTGTTACGGATACACTTATCTTTTTGAAGGGCAAGATTGCATCAGCACCCAATAGATTTTATGGAAGAATGATATGAGAAGTGACCCACAAATAGATTGCTCTGTCTTTTGTTCATTACTTTTGTCTCCTTCTGCATGATACTAATTCTAGCAACACATAGCCAACAATTGCAGAAAGCTGAGTGCTGAACTGCAACCCAGTGCAGATCACTGCAAAATATGATTCTGATTGCTAATTAGTGGTTAGATCCGAGTACTCCATTTGCATTTTCATTGTAACAGTAGTAATAAGAAAAAGTGAAGATTTTTGTTCTTTACCTTTATTTATCATTTTAGAAAGTGCATATGAATCCAGTGTATAGTTATAGCTGCTTTAAAATTTGCTAAGTATGAAATCAACATGTAATGTATTTCTTTGTAAAACTCCCTTAAGTACTCTGTCTTATTTTAGATGAAGTTGGCCAAATCGGTCTCATGCTGTGACCTCTGAAATGTTGAAGAGATGTCTTGTGTATCCTCTCCGCTTGAATTAAATACTGAGCTTCTTTAAAGCATGTATTTTAATTAGTTTTGGAGCTAAAAATGCCACCTGTGCTGAATGGTGATGCTGAGGGAATTCCATTAGTATTCCAGAATTTCTTTGAAAGGCATCTTCCATCTGACAGATGGTAAAACATGGTACATGAATCAGGTGAAATAAATAATGCAAATAAGCGTGGATATGTGCCTTGTGGGTGTCCCTTTATTCTGACCAAATTGTCATAATAAAAGCTGTATGTGTCAATACATTAAAAAAAAATCCCCATTTTACATTTTTCTAGCTATTCCAAAATAATGAACTTCAGGAACTCACTACCAGTGAGGTTGATTTTCACCTTGCAAGAACAAGCATGAACTTTATGTCACACTTTAGCAATCATTAAATATTGCCCAGAGACCACCATGCACACCATAGCACTCTTCTGTCAAGAAGGAGAAAGAAAAAGCATGTTAGTCTTACAAAGCCTGGATGCAGTATGTCTCAATTCTGGAAGGAAGAAATCAGACAGGAAAAGAATCATATGGTAGATTGTTTGTTTCATGGCTCCAATGCTACATTGATCTTCTTCATATTGTCCATTATTCAGAAATAAAAATTGCTACTGCAGTTATTGTAACAGTATGTTTCCAGTCATGCAGCACTATCCAGGTATTAGCAATTTATTGGGAAGGCAGTATCATTTACGCATCCGCTGTTCCATTTCTAATTGCCTGACACTTATTTAGTACTGAATGGAAGGACATAGCAGAGATCACTGGAGCAAAACTCCTTTTCTATTCTGCCCCATAAGCTTGCCTGGCTTTCTAAGATATCTTTGAGACAGGCACTCACTCTCTCTCTGCTGCTATGAGAATTGAGAAACCCAAGATCCGGAAAGGCACCAATTACTGTATTTTATGGGAATATATGTTGTTCATTTTTAAGGTGATAGAGGGCAAAGAAAGTCTTTTCGTTTTTGTATACTTCACTGCCTCTCTCTTATTAATCAGAAAACTTTTTGGCTCAAGAACAGCTTTGAATATATATATTTTAAGGTGCTTTACTCTTATTGATTCTTTTGTGACTTGGAGTCTTTGAGTCCATTAACATAAGAGCCAGCCCTGCACTCTCGTGTACCTAACTCTGTGCTTCATCATCTCTCTTGAATCTCATTCAAAAAGTGAGACAGACATGGACTAAGATCCATGTGGGTAGTATTGTATATACCTTCCATTAAAAACTGGATTTCATGGCTAATGTCTGCCTTGAACATACCAGATCAATTTTAATAACATTATTTCTAACATCTGCCAGGGAGAAGAAAGTCAAATAGGGAAATCAAACTCTATGACAAGGATAAAAATAAAATATCTAATTAATATATTGAAAAGCTAGGATCTGGTAATGGCTTATTAATCCCCTTGAGTTCAGAACTGCTGGTATTAATCTTTTTTGGTGAATGTAATCAACAGCTGTGAGCAGCTAACAGTGACATGGTTCCTTGCATGCGATTGGCACTGCCACTTGCTGTTCGGTACATTTGCTTGCTTAGACCATTTCCTGAGCAGTCCAACTTAATCTGAGTTGTTTTTTTTTTTTTCTTTTTTTTTGCCAGCTCTCCCAGGGAAGCTTTCCTTAAGTAACTGGAAAAGTGTCTAATAGTGAGGGTTGAAAGGATGAGTAATGTTTGCAACACTGTCATCAGAACAGATTTTATATTACAAAGATAGAATGAAAAGTAAAACAACATTTATACCTAAATATACTTTTTGCTACAGGAGTTTTCATTCTCATTTAGTCTTTTAATCTGTTTTGCATTATCTGAAGTCAATAATGTCTTTGCAAAGTGTGGATTCTAGAATTTCAAACTGCTCTCTCCTTGAATTGATCCCACTCTGCAGTGCCTCACTCACAAGCTCAGGCCTTGAAAAGTCTATCAATCATATTACTATTATATATGTATTAACAGAAGATATAGGCTGCAACTCATTCACTAAAATATATATATGCAAAGACACTATGCTATGCTGGAATTTAAATTCCCTTTTCACTCAGAATATTGTGCATTCAATGATACTCAGTGACAAATTACCTGCAAATTCAACCACTAGAAATGTATGCACTTAGTCTTCTGGTACCCAAGAACATTACATGCCATTTATTTAGACTGCAGAATAAATTTTATCTTTTTTGTAATGAGTGAAAGAATTTGGGCTTCGTGTGGCACCAGACTCCAGAGCACTGCACCAAAATGCTATGCAGGCTATGCACACTGTCTTTCTTTCAACAGGCAGGAGGTGCAATGTCTGGGTACGTGATCTTGGTTCCACCCAAACGGCGACCTTGTGTTTGCAACAGCATCAGTCCTGCTTTGTCCCTCTGTTAATGAGCTGTCTTACAGTGTTACTAAACACTGGCGTGATTTCCTGCTGACCAACCTTTTCCCGTGATTGCTGCCACATCCAGTGTCCTGCTTCTGCGTGTCTGGGTGTGGGAAAAGGCATAAGGTGCCCTTTCAGCTCTGAATTATTTTTCCATATGAAACCAATATAACAGAGAAGAAGATGAGAGACCAAGACAAAGCATTGTTTCAATGATAGATTATTAGTATATTAAAGATCTCTCTACAGAATAGATTTCTACTTTGTTACTTTAACATTTTTTTCAGCCTTCTAGAAAAACAAAGCAAATATTTTAATAAATATAATAATTTCTCCTTTTGACTAGTTTAATTTTACTATCTCTGCAAAAGGCACTTTCACCTTAAAGTGAATCTTTGATCCTCCTCATCACAGTTCTCTGTTTTACAAGGATAGGTGGTGTGAGTGAGACATGACAAATTACAATGAGACCAGCTTTTTATAAATTGGTGACTGTGTAAATGTCAATCTGTAAATGTTTGTTTTTACAGCTGAAACAGTCTCACTTGATTTCGCCCCATCAAATGCAAGTACTTGAAAATTCCACAGGGAAAGCAAAGACATTGCTTATAGCTCATTTCTTCCTTTAAATGTGCTCTAGATATTCAAGCTTTGAAAGTGTCTTTGTTCTTGCATTTTTGTGAAGATAGCTGTCCTGAGGGATATGCCAATAGTAATCACTGGTACATCCATACCATAAATTGGAAATGCACATTATTGATTCTCTCAGAATTGTTAATGGTAATGCAAAATATTAGGAAAAAATTGTTCCAGTCTTTTTCTAATATTAGTTAATCTCTTATTGCATGCGAATATGGATTAGGATCTGAATCCAACAATCGTCAGAGGAGTCTCTATATCAAACAGAAGGTAAGGATGGAGTGCTGGTCCTGTGGTTGTAGCCTGGGAATGAAGGTGATTGGAACTGCTTTATGTCTCTTTCACATATCACCTCTATGATCCTAGTCAAGTGTGTCTCTGCTTCATTCCCCCATCCATCCACAAGTAATTACAGTAACAGAAAGATGCACAATTTATGTTAGCTGGATGTTAACTCAAAAATAAAAGATATTTTGATTAAAAAACCTATCAGCTCCCAAAATTGAGATGGGAAGATACATAATTTTTGGTTTCTGATAGTACCTAACACCCTCAAAGAATACAATTTGAAAAAATGACTAAATATCTAGGTTCTTTAAGGCATGTCTGACATGAAAAATGAGACAGACATAAAAATTATGGTTCTTGTTATGAAACAGTATGCTAGTATACTAGTTGTGTGTGTATTTTGACTTTTTTCCTGAGACACTACTTAATTCTACCTTATTTGAAGCTTAATCTTTGCCTGTATAGCTCATAAACTAAAATTTTTTTAAATTTATTACATTTTTTTTCATCTAACAAACAAAATGGTTCCAAATGTATTTTAATTAGGTTTGTGTAGAGCATGCTAAAGGAAAGGTATGTTTGATGAAAGAGAGCTGGTACATAGTGAAAGAAAGTTTAGTTTTTCTGAAAGTTATGTTTAGTTAGAATTGACATTTTAAGAAAAGTTATTGAAATACAATGGTAAACAACTGTGTTATAAATATGTTGACCCAAGAGACATTTTTCTGTTTAGAATTAACACAATGAATTGCAACAATGAAATTTGCCTTAGGTTAAGCGAAACTTACTACTTTAAACCTAGATTTAGAAGTTTTTTGCCTTTCTATGACATTACCAGTTTGTGCTAGAGAAAAATGATGTTGCCGTTTTCACTGTGGGTATGTCCCTGAGAGTGAGTTTGATACAAGCAAACCCAGCAAGGTATGAATCAGGGATAAGTTACTGACCCTGAAATCATTCAACATATGATTCCTATGAAAGTCAGATTATCATATATCATGGTACAAAACTAACATGTGTACAAATATTGTAGGGGAATGATATATTCAGTGTCTTCAGATCATCTGGAATAAATACATGACTGAAGATTTATTTCACACTGCTCTGCCACAGATATCTCTCTACCATCTCTTGGATACACTTGTCTGTTCCAATGAAGAAAAATGAGTGATTTGTTTGTCTGGCCATCTACTAGATTTGCCTATTGCTATTACTTGCAATCTTTCATTTCTTATGGGGATTTACTAGAGTAAAATGAAGAAAATGTAGTATCAGGGAATAAGCGAATATAAAACAGAAAAAAAAAATTTAGAAATATATCCACTTATACTTAAAATCAAGCAGTCCTTTAAATGGAAATGCATTTAATGGATGGCAATACACTTTACTGGCCCATCTGACAAAGCTCAAAAGGTGGATAAGCTTCCCAACATGAAGGTCTTTTTTCAAGACCAAGAGGGAAGCAGCAGCTTCAAGTAAACCCTTAGAGAAAACTAAACATTCCTTGTTTAGCTTAATTCTATAAAACAATCACAATGTGAGAGAACTGTGAGTCACAAGCTTCTGAAAGAGAAATGGGTGCCTTAGAAGTAAGTTTTATTTGCCTTTTGAGAAACTGGTAATGTGGAGCAGATGAAAAAGTTTTGAGCAGGTTTGTGATAACTGAGGCAGTCAGAAGCTGGTTGTGCTGTGCTGGTAGGTGGAAGGGACCCACGGCACGTAATTATTTTCACTGTTTGTGGATCAACTTGCTGTGATAGTCTCTACTGCTTAGGTTCTTGATTTAGCTCAATGAGACAGAATCAACGAAGTCAATGATATTTCCAAGTCTTCCATGGGAAATTGTTGGAAGTAGCAAGGAGGCTTTTTGAGATTTTGTAGCCAGCATTCACAAGGATGACCAAATCAGAAGCAGCTGAATTTTGTTAAAGATGACAGAATTCCTTCAGAGAATGACTGCTTCATTGATTCTTGTTTGATTCTTTAATGCACAACGGAGAAGGGTATATTCTGTGGCAAAGTTTTGCCCAGTGCATGTGTTAGCTACCTAGTGCTTCTAAAAAAGCCTGTGAAAAAGTGATTATAAAAAAACCACAAACAAACAAACAAAAAACCAAGACAAACCAAACAAAAAAAAAACCAACCAAAAAACAAACAAACAAAAAAACCCCAAAAAACCCACAAAACAAAACAAAACAACAAAAAAACACACAAGAAAACCCCAAACAAACAAACAAACAAACCAAACCAAAACAAAACAAAAGACAAAACAAGAAAAAAAACAAACAAAAACAAAAACAAACCTGTAGCCAAGAGTCTATATGGGCCATTTGCCTTGGAAAAGCAGTCACTTACCCTTATTTTAAACGGCAGCTCTGATTATGATACTTTTCAACCTACAAAGAAAGGGACTCAGATGATGGTTGCTTTATCAATGTTTGAACTCTGACTGTGTTAGGTTTTTAGAGGATTACCTTTAGAGGTTTTATTTTCCAAGCTTCAGGATGGAAAGTCAAGGCAAGTGGTCTCAGGAACTTCTGTTCAAGTTCAGCCATATAACAAAAGAAAGATGACTGATGTTAGAGGTCTTTTACCAATTTAATATTAGAAAAACCCTCAAATGTACTGGATCAGGCCATGGATCTACCCAGGCCTCTCTCCGACCTCTAACAGCTTCAAGCAATAGGTGCCAAGACAGCAATTTGAGACTCGAGGGCCTGCTGATTAGCAGTGTTGTCTGCTCATAAACAGAGAAAATGAATGCTAACCCACCCCAAGATATAAACCTGCTCAATGAACTAGCTTCACATCATCTTCTATAAACCACTGTTGAATCTCATATTTGCAAAATGTTGGTAGTATTAATTTAACTGCAAAAATGTTGATGGAAAATATATTCTTTGTGGCTGCTTCTTATCAGGGAATAAATGCCTCATTAATCTTAGACATTTCATGCTAAGAATATTATTGAAGTCAGACAGAATGATGAGTAACATTGTAGGGAGCACAGATTGCTACATGCTGGAATGCTTTTACCCATTAGGCTCCCTCCATACTGTACAAGTCACTTCTTTTGTTCCTCAGGCTGCAGGCTGAGCATGCTGCTCTAGCCCTCTTACACAGCTCCTGATTTAATTAAAAGAAGATAGATGGAGTTGAGTGCATTAACCAGAGTTCCTTTGGTCTCAGGTAAAAAAAGTGAAGAAAGAAAGAGACTGGAAACCAAAACATTAAGTATTATGAGTAAGTCTAACCACAATACCTGAGGACATCCACCAACATGCTTTGATTGTTAACTGTGTTTTTACCTTCTATTTTAATACAAGATGAAAAAGCTGGGCAGGTATGAGTATTGAAAATTGACACTGTTTTGTTGTGAAGGTAATTTAATCTATAATGGAAGAATATAACAGAATACCTTTTATGCCAAGATGCTTAAAGCTGTGTGAATGCTGTGAGTGCAACCGATAATAAGAAAAGGGAAAACCTGGTTGCAAGTTCCCTGTGGGTGAGCTAAGAAAGGCTGCTGTGACACTCCATTCTTATATTGTCCTTCGAGTGTTTTTTAAGTTTTTGAAGATTTACCTAAAACAAGCCTCTATGTATTTGATCAGTGTTTTTACTGATAGCAAGGAGAATCAGAGACTTTCACTGTGAGGTTTACACTCTCACTGTTTCAAAAATGTGTGCCTGGTAGTGTCACTGTGAACAGCAGATCCTTGCCTAGCTGGGAAAATAAAAAAAAAAGGATATTTCTTTAAGCTTGATTCTCAAAGAGTGATTTTAATCCTGTGGTTATATAACTTGGGGAGTTCTTTGTAAATCAGTTTCAAAATGTAACTGCTTAAAAATCTGCCGACTGCACTTTGGAGGCTCACAAAACTTCTTGGCCCATCATATGAACAGGCACAAATGTGATGTGAGACTGCTGAATCATTATAAAGAAGAAGGAAAATGAGGTTTCAAGAGCAAATTAACAAAGTGTCTGCCATGCTGGTGCCCGTCATCTTTTGACATTCTAGGAGCTTGGATCCAGCATGTTCAACGGACACTGAGACTCTGTCTGTGCCTTGGATGAACTCTGAAGTGTTTGGGATGTAAAACATTGTGTGTTTGCAAAATAAGATAGGAAGGACCATTTAGAGGTGAAAACTCTTTGCTTCTAGGTAGCACTTTAGTATAGGTAGGTTTAAAATTATACACTCCATAATTCTAAAAGAAGAAGAAAAATGAAATCAGTTTGATGAACGATACATTGTGTCCATTTTTCTGTGTCTTTGAAGGTCTACTTTACCATGAAATCCATCTGTTCTTCATAAGTATTGAAGAAATGAGCGTTTTAAAAATAATTAGTGTTAAAAAGTGTTTTTCTCAACTCCACGCACCTCAGTCCAGCTAAAATTTTCTCCTGCAAACAATATGAATTGGTGTCTTTTTACTTGATTGGAACATTCATCCTGAGATTTATATAGAGTTGTTAAATGGGAAGTAAAATATCAGAAAATCAACCAAACAAACAAATAACGGAGTGAATCTAGAAGTGGTACATTTGAGAATTGTAGGGGGAGGCTAGTTAGTTCAGACTTTCCCCAGTATCTCAATATCAGTCATTCACAAGGTCTTCCATCAGAAACTTTAAGCTAGCTGACTAAACACTATTTTCCCTGTGAGGTGCAATGAAGTCATATTCTTGTTTCAGTGCATTTTTATCATTGTCGCAGATTAATTCCTGGATTGGTAAAAAAATAGATTTTCATCAGTAAACACTCTCAGTGCACATTGAGTTTGTTAACTAAGGGTTTATTTGTACCTGCTAACAGTTGTATAGAGATGTATGGAAAATAAATGCTGAACCAGCAATCTCTCTAACATCATTAAATAAATAAAACATATACTATAAGAAAAGAACAGAAAAAACCAAGGAGATACACTCATCATTCCTATTGCTCATAGAATCTTTTGAGGTTATACTATTTATGAAGGCTTTTTATTTTCAAGTATTGTTTTACAGACTAGACCAACAGAGTTCTAGTTCAGATGGGGAGGCCTTCGAGTACAAAAGCAACAAAACTAGGTTATAAAACTATATGATCTGGCATGCTGCCACATTTCTAGCTCTCTTGAAAGATATTCTGGTTGCCTAAATTTGCATCCCATAGATACATCCATTAAGGATTCATGCTTCCGATTAGACTCTTTAATTTCAACTTATGGATATGCATGTTTAAAGTTCCATAAACATCAAAACATTTAAATTAATCTGTATAACCCAGTGCAGTTACATCAATCTAATTCTAAAATTTAGAACTATTATGAAAGATAAGACTCCAAAAAGAAAAATACTATGCTTTAAGGTTGAATATGAACTGTGTTGCATGACAAAACATACCGTTTTTAAAAATATATATTTGCCAGACAGCATTATTTCAGGATTGGCTCATTTATAGAGCAATAGTCTCTTTCTCTCCTTTAGCTGGTGCTAAAAAATATTTTTACTTGAGGTGTCTGTTCTATGACTCATGATATACACACGTTAAGTACTAAAGCTATAACTCACTGAGCACTTTATCTTTCCCTGCCCTGCTCCTGGCACCATTTTCTTAAGTATTTCACATACTGACCAAAGTTAATCATGTTCATTGTCAAATTGTTGAGAACCTTGCCATAGTTTCATTTTTCCCCCCTATATAAATTATGAGACTTTAATGATGAAATATGGAAATCATATGGCTTCTGTTCAAATCAAGAAGCTGATAAAAAAGAACATGCCTTATTAGGTAGACATTAAAATGTTTTTTTGCAATTCACAGCTTGACTGCTCTGAATTTCACCTCTGGTAAAATAATGAAAGGACCCAAACTAGACACAGAAAGCAAAGGAACAAGAAAGAGTCTAATTATTGTTTTCAACAATACAATTAGTGTCTTTAATTGACTATCTTCTGTGATTTAAGCCAACTCGAGGAATCTTCAGGGAGAAAAACATTAGCTATTTCAAAACAGTTAAATGAATCTAACAAGAGGAGGCTAAATACAAACATTCAAAGGTATTTTTTCTCCCCAAATACAGGCAAAACAAACACTGATCACTTTCAAATTAACAAAAAGCAAATTTATACATTCACTGTTATGTTTAAGGATAATTTTGTAGTGAAATCTGTCTATCTGAGTATGTATATCTCTTGTCTTAGTATTTTAGTTTCCTTTTCTCCTCATACTTTTTCAGAACAAAAGTTAAACTAATTCAGTGGATAGATGCTTCCTGGTCCCTTTGTCTACCACTCCTGGAATTTCAATGCAGAATGTTGTCAGTCCTAGATGGTGACAAGTACCATGATAACTTTCTATTTTAACAGAAGGTAATGTTTCAGACCTATTAGTATGTGATATATCTAAAGTGCATTGTCAAAAAATATGCAGATTCTTTGCTAGACACTTTTGACACATTCATAAAGTGTGTTTGCTGATCTTTCTTTGGCAGGTGCATCCTCCCATATTTCCCCAATATGTTCCATTGTTTACAGTCTTGCAACCAGCTTGTTAACTGCAGATATTTTCTGCTATTGTGGCTTCATGAAAGCAAGTAGAGTTCTTGGTAATTCCCTCACTAGTTTATTTTCAGGCACAGGTATAACTTGCAATTATGCCCTTTTCTGTACACCAAGTCTAACCATTTTTAAATCAAGTTTAGTTCCATGCTGTCTTGGCTTTTCATGGACTTTGAATGTAATGGATTCAATTTCTTCCATATCCCAAATCATTTCATCATTCTTTGACAGCCAGTTTAATTAACCTGCAGGCATTTGGATCTTGCAGTGTAATGTGTGTCAGCTTTGGGTTAGGTTTTCAGTTGGGATATTCATCAAACTTTTTGTAATACAGGCACTTCCCCCCCTTCATTTAGATAATACATAATTTAATAGATTGCAAGTCTATTGTGATCACCACCTGTAACAAGTCAGGGCAACAAATGTCATCCAGAGTTTTATTCACCCATGCATTTATTTTGAGTCTACCTGTATACAAGTGCCTCTGAAATAAATGAGTTACATTTCTTCTCCTATCACCTCTGTGTTTTCAGGATACTCCACAAGCTTGTTGGGGTTTTTGTGCCCTGTTCAGGAATAGTTTTCTCTTTTTGTCCAATCCAATTGCGCTCCCATTGTAGATGGTGGCTACAAATAAGAAGTATTTGGATAAGAATAGGCAATGTGTAACCCCTACTTGATCATGTGTCTGAACAATGTGATTTCTTATATTTCATTTTAATAGCAGTGTTTATTTTCTTACACAAACTCTGAAAAGCAAGCTTCCTTTGCAGTTTTTGTTTTCATCATGAAATACTAACCAAAGTTACCAACCTCTTGAGTCATCATGGCTCAGTTAAGCTAATGATGAAATCTGTAGATGTGAATAAGTTTAAGGGTAGAAAATTTTCTGGTGGAAAATTTGGATCCATATGGTAATGAAGGTGTTAAAGCTAAAAGCTTTTTAAAATATGTATACTCTGACAGGAGTGGGGAACATGCTGAATCACTTACAATGATGAATATTTAAAAATAGGGCACAGATGTCTAATTTAAATGCAGAAATTTTCTTGGCATCTTACTAGTTGTTACTACATTTTTTTAACATGCATTTTATTCACACATTCAAATTTACTTGCTCTGATTTGCTTTGTCAACTGCAGGAGGCTGACTGATAATCCACACTTTGAAAGCTGCCAATGTCTCTCAAACAAATGTGAAATTTAAGTTTGCAGTGTGGACTTCAAAATTGTTCAAAACTTTTAGTTGCTTTGTCATTAAGTTTGGTGGGTGAAAGTGCTTTTCTGTTGGATGAGAAAGAGTTAGAGGGTGAAATCTTGGCGCCTTTGATATCATGACAGACCTCCCATTGACTGTAATGGGGCCAGAAGTTCACCTGCTGTTATCTGCTTAGCTATCTGTCTGTACATTTTTAATGTACTGAGGAAAGTGGAATCTGAACACTAGTTTAAAGCTGGGATATGGAAATACCTCTTCTTCCTAAGTGACTCAATTGATTCTGCAGTCTGGAAGATGTGAGGAGCTGCTAATCCTTCTCAAAGCAGCTTCCAATAATGAGATATAAAGCACAATATAGTAGTCAAGTATCTGTTTGTGGTATGCTTAATTTTTCTTTACAGTTTGATTTTAAAGAGTCTATATCCTTTAAGAAAGAAGATAAAATTATTTTAGGGAAGAATTAATTTTTGA
>VXAU01003814.1:0-24306 GCA_013399695.1 Formicarius rufipectus
ATGGAGGGTCACCGCCTCCCTAAAACTGGTGAACTCGCCACCGGCTGCCACAAGAGAGGAGCGCTGTAGAAGAGATACAAGGACTGCCTGAAACAACACCTCAGCCTTGACCATATTAACCACTATCAGTGGTCCACTCTGGCCTCCAATCAGGAGATGTGGAGACACACAATCTATAACACTGCTGTCTCCTTCGAATCTGCACAGAGAATCAGTCTGGAGGAGAAAAGACACTGCAGAAAGAACTGTGCCTTGACAGTGCCACCTACCGAGACTTTCTACTGTGTCTTTTGCAATTGGACTTGCCTATCTTGCATTGGCATTATCAGCCATCAGTGTGCTTGCAGCACGTGTGGGTAAAACCCTCCCAAATCTTCGTTCGCGAAGTCTAACCATGATGATGATGACTTCTCCTGATGAACTAGAGAGTTCACCCTCCTCAACAGGAATTCACTCTTCAAAGAGGATGGTGTGGTCTGCTATGCTTAAACTTGTGGCCAATCCTTGACTGCACTATGAGAACACAGAGGAGCTCCTCTGTCTCTGCTCCTGTACCCGAGAGTCTTCAAAGGAGATAGGGCTTTGACCTTGCCCATATGCTAGCCAGCAGACTTGGCTGGCTGAGTTGGCATTCATCCAGAAATAGAAGGATTTTGCACTGCCCAGATTCAAGGTCATATCGAGTAACTTAAAACTATTCTTTACTGTTTATAGATGTGCACCAAGAGTTCACTAGCAATGAATATTGCAAATTTTCTTTAAAAACAACATAGAGAGGCTGAATCTAAATCATACTGTGTTGTTTTCAGAAGGAATTTTGGTAGCCAAAATACTGCTGAAACAAGGTAAGAAACCCAAAATATTATATTGCAAGGATTTATTTACAAGTATAAATTGCTTGTTTAACCTTTTTTCCCCCAACAGTTTTATTAAAATAATAATAATAATTGATTAAAACAATGTGTACAATGCATTCTAGGTAATTATAGGACCATTGAATCATGTAGTTTGGAAGGGAATTCCAGAGGTCATCAAGTTCAACCTCTGGCTCAGAGTAATTCTAGTTAGAGTGAATTGCTCAGGATCCTGTAGAATGAAATATTTTGTGCCTCCACAAATGGAGATTTCACAACTTTCTGAGCAACTACAATGTTTTACTATGCTCCTAGTGAATGCTTTGTTTCCTAATCAATTCAGAGTTTCCTGTATTCCAAGCTGTGCCCATCTCCTGTACTTCCGAAATACATTTCTAACCTCTGTCTTCTCTGTAGCTTCCCATCAGGGAACTCTTAACAGCAGTAATATATTTCCTTCCTCTCCTGTTTTTAAGACTGGACTGAGTAGACCCTGTTCTCTCAGTTTGTGTTTCTATGTCCCAAGCTCCAGCCCTCTAACTGTCTTAATGTCCCTCTGCTAGATCTTCTCCAATTTATCCATGCCCCTGTTGTACTGCGGAGCCCAAGAAAGGACATAGTACTTGATGAGGTCCCACGAGACCTAAATAGAGAGGACTGAACACTTTCCTTGGCCTAATAGCTGCACCCTTGCTAATACACAGCTGGATCTCTTTGCTGCAGGAGCACATTGCAGGATCATGCTGAAAATATAAATCGAACTTACACTTCCAAACTGAACTATCTCAATAATTACAGGCAGGAATTTAAACTATTCCTATTGAATTTTCAGAAATTTTTTTCTGCTTCAGAAAGAAAGGCTAACAAATGGTTTTTGAAATTTCTTTGAAATAAAAATGAGGTTTCCCATAAACTCTATTAAACTGACTTTTCAAAAATCCAGTCAGTGATAAAATGCTGAAAATAGGGGCAGATACAGCTGGAAAGACATGTTTAAATTTCAATGCACCAGTACATATGTCTTTTCTTAACCTGAATATTTAAGGAGATATCATTTCTTCTAAACAAATCTCTGTCTTTCCAGAGCTTCTACTTGAAGCATATCCACTTGTAGAGTAATACTTTTAGGTCAAAAAATTTTTATACAATAAAAACATATACATCCTTCTGTGATATATTAATGGAAATATTTTCTTGATACTATATTTTTACAGTTTTGATAGCTCAATCAAACATTTTAATCACTCAGAATGGTATGCAACATATTTTATTGACTCATCTATTGGGGCTTACAAGACAGGAGTGTATAAACACAAGCAATAGACAAATAATTTTAACAAGAATATAGCTATACATACAAGTCCCACCACTGGATAATACACAGATACTAAGCAAAAAAAATCATACAGGAGTAGATATTTACAGATATTCCCTTCTTTTTCTTATCTATGCAAGTGGGAAGCACAATGCCAAACCAAGTGCTCTGGTGCTGGAAGAGTACTGTCAATGCACTGTTTATCTCCCATGACTCTAAATACGCAGTTCTGGGGATTACACAAGATTGTCTAATTTGTATATACATGTGTTGCTATGAAGCTGAAGGAAAACTTTGTCCATCACATACAATGATTGAAGTTTATTCATTTGCTTTACATCACTATTGTTCCTATAGTTTGAAAATTGAGGAATATAATTCTGTGTCTCAATTTCTCAGAAATATAAAACAATTATTCATATTATTCAAATAACAGATGTAAGAGTGCATAAGAGTGAATATTAATCATGTTGGACTACGTAAATCTTAGGAAAATATTTCTCAGTGTCACTGTGAGAATTGTGCCCAAAGAGGAAAAACTGGTAGGAGGAGGAAAAAAAAACCAAGCCTCTGGGGAAAAAAAAGATTTATTTGTCTACACAATGGTAATATTAACGTTATTTTTGCTGAACAGCTATGGCTTTCTTTCTGGTCAACAACCCTGGTGAGGCAATTGGCTGACAGAACCTGTGATTTGAAGTGAGTCAGACCTAAAGGGACAAAGACAAGTATATCCCATCCCATTCTGCATCTTTCTTACTCTTCCAGAAACCTGGTGAACCATTCCCTAGTTCTTTATCATTAAAGAGCTTGCACTTCCAAGGGAAGAACAGTTCCATCACCTGGTGATCTATGGGTCCCTTAGTATGACATCTGAGCAGTCTCCTCTCTGACAGAGTTTGGATTGAACTTTTGAGATGGTGAACTTGTGACTGAGATTTCCAGCCTGCTGAGAAGTTTTGATGAACCTGGCCTTCCTTTCAGAAGCATAGTAGTTCTTAAAGTACTGAAAGCCATTTCGCCTAAGCATAGCAGTCTTACCTTGGGTCAACGCCAGCCTTTGTCAGCTTATCTCTCTTCTGTTCCTTTCCTAATTACTTCATCTATACTTCACATATTTGGCAGGTACCTCAGGAGGAAGTCTACATGGATCAGACCATTGGGTTCTTTTAAATTGTGGCCTGAGGTAGGGTTGAGACACCTCCTGATATCACTCATACTTGTTTTCTTTCAGATCATAGAAAGGTCACTTTGTCCTGGTTTTAGTAGCCAGGATCAGTTTGTCACTGTGTGGGTGTGTATTCTAAAACCCTCTATGTAATTTTTCCCATGAGCTGATCACAATGGCATATTAGCAGCAATTATCTGAGGTACACCCAACCCCTCAGGCTACAAACTGGGTGTTTAGGAACTTCTGTGAGGTAAGGAAGTTTTTCCTGCCTCCACACCCACCTGAGGGGTCATATCTGCTAATGGGCCATCAGGGGTGCCAAAAATATGCCATTGTTCACCTCACAGAGTAAATCACCCATCGTGAAAGTCTCTGCCCAGGGGGCAGGACTGGGCGTTTCCCATTTGAGCCCAAGTGAATGTAAGCTTGTGGTTTTGGGATTGGGGGCTCTCTTCAGATCCACAGGAGGACCAGAGCCGTGAGCAGACTGAGACTGCCACCAGATTGCAACCATCACTTTCACCACCAGGTACCTTGTTTTCTTTTTACTTTGAACTCAGGGGGGGCCACGTGGTGCTCAGCACAGAGTTGGGGAGCTCCACTCTGCTTGTGCCCCACTATGTTGGGCTGTACATCTGGTGTTTTTTGTGGCACAAACAAATTTCCTTTTCTGTTTCAGTGTATTTTTGTGATCTTTTAATAAATTGTTATTCTGACTTGCAATCCCATTCTGAGTTGGATTCATTTCTCCTACTGGTTTAACTCTAAACCAGCACACACTTGTACATTAAGTTCTCAATTAGCTAAAAATAAGGAGGAAAAATCCCCAAGCACAATATTACTTCATGTTTCCTTCTCAGTGTTCCTGAGAAAAAAGAAGTCTTACATAAAACCAATTTTTTGAAAAACACTGGTGGAGTAATTGCAAATAAATCTATAAAAGTACATTTTTCTCCACTGAAGTTCTAAATAATATGTTGATAATCACATATTTTCCATTCCTATCAGAACTTGTTGAAAAGAAGATCATTTTTTTAAGATGAAAACTTTAGAGACTTTTAGTTCATCTCAGATGTCATGAGATTCTTTCTTTTATTGATTTGAATTTGTCAGGCCAACACAGTTATTAACTGCATGTGATGTCTGTGCAGCATGCACACTGTAACTTGACAAAATGGTGCTACTGAATGGCAAAAAAAATCTCTCAAATGAATTTCAGATACCTACTTCTTTCTAGACATACAAAAATCTTGCCAGCCAGTCTCATGTTATTTTTTCTTTGTTTGTTTGTTTGTTTGTTTGTTTGTTTGTGTGGGTTTTATGGGTTTTGTTTGGTTTTGTTTGTTTGCTTGTTGGCCTTACCTTCACAAAAATCAAAGACCAAACCCTTGGAAAAAGGTGCTACTGCAACCTTTTATTGTCCAGATGCCTCTTTAGTCAGGTAATCAACACTTCGGGTATTGAATATCATAATGTATATAATCCCTTGTGAATCTTGTCAGATTGTCATCTAGCCACAGATCTCTTCTGGTAAAGATTTTCAAACTATCAAAGCAGTATTTCCTCTGGTTTTAACAGGAATTCAGGTCTTTTCATTTCCAGTGATTTGAATTTCAGTCCTCCATCTGTTAAGTGTGGATAAGAAACTGCTTTCTCTTACAGAGGAGTTTCTAAAGACAGTGACACTAATTTTTAGGTGGTTTTAGATTCTTGTGCTGCATTATCTTGGGAGCTACATATGTAAATAAGATAATGGATTGTTTATACTGAAAAAACCAACATTTCATACCAGGAAAACGTCAATGCATCTTTAAACATGAAAACAAAATGCTTGTTTTGGAGCTTGTGTGCATTATAGCATAGACTTAGAGCTCTCTTACATTAGGGTAAAAGTAGATGTGTAATATTAAAGAAAATCAAGTCTACATTGACAAGGTCAAGTGGAAATCTTACCGAATCATACATGTGAGATTATGCCTTTAGGACACCAGAGTAATAAAATCATCTTCAGTTCACAAGAATTTATGTATCTATTGCATCTTCAAGAAAACCAGGTAGTTCCATTACATCACAGTAAAATTTAAAGATATATGAGCCAGTCTAATTAATTACATAAAAAAAAAGAGAAAAATAACCACAATTGAAAGATTAGTAATTTTGGGTTATGTCACCTTTGCTTTTCCTTTTTTCTCTCTTATCCAAGCTTCTGTCCAAGTTGTCCTTGGTGTCTGACAGTAACTCACAAGGTATCATGTGCATTTCTATCTGGTATTTCCCTTCTCTTGATTGGTTTCATCCTAACCCAAAAAATAGTGTCTTCCTCTTCTCTTACCGACACTTTTTATGATGGTTTAGGCTTTGTTTCTACTTCAGGTCTCTTGGTTATCACTGAAGTAGGATATAAAGGCCAGTAGGCCAGAAAGGTACAGTCCAGATGAGTCTCTTCCTTAGCTGTTAAGTGCTGCTTATAAATTGCTTTAAAAATATTTCTTCTAATCTCAAGTGGAATATGTCAGCTACACACCTCTCTTAGTTTCTCTTGACAGTGAAATCAAGGCAAGAAACAAATATGACCTGGTCCCAGCAGTAAAAAAAGGGTCTGGTATAGAATACCTCTGGTTTTGCCTCCAGTTTTGGAAGTAAATTTCTTTAATGAATCTCTTATCAAAGACCAGATTGCTTTCATATAAATGGTTTGCATATTATTCTCCAGACAGGAACCTGAAATGCAAGTTGTACTCTCAGCACACTGGTCTTACTACTACAATTGCTTTGTCTAAAATGGATTCCATACCAAAATATTTTGGAATAGTGTACCTCAGAAGAATTTTTTTCTCGCTATTCTTGTAGAAGTTGCCAGACAGAGTACAATCTGTCTTTGAGTTTATCAGCAACCATGGGGTATCTATTAGTTTTTGATAATCAAACAGTTGCCAGGTGTTTGCTGTTTTGCTGTCTGCCCTGTAGGGGTACATCTCATGAGGCGAAATGGGCTTTTATCTTCAAAACAAGTAACATTTCATTACTAATGTCTTTCTGTAGCCTAACAGCAAAACAGCTCTCACAACCTGTGTGTACTAACCTGGTGCTATAGTATATCCTATACTACTGGTTTTACAGGTGATCAATTTATGATAGAAATCAAGCAGATATTAGAAATCCAAATATTGAATCTGTTGCGTTTGATTTCAAAAACACAGGGGCAGTAAGGTTATTAGGCAAAGCAAGCAGGGAAATTTACACTAAGACACAGTTTGTGACTTAAACTCAGAAAACAAAGAGTTTTTGCTTATATTGTAAACTGGATATGGAAGAAAATCACCTTAGAGCAATGTGAGAAACAGAGTCTCAGACCCAAATGGGTTTTAGAATAAGAACTTATTATACAGTGAAAACAAACAGCATGATGGATGTGGTTGGAGTCCTCGCTCCCCAGAAACCACATACTAAACACAGTGCAGGTTGGAGATTTATCCAGTTATTTCATATGTATTCATTACATCGTATACATATAAATTTTACAATGTGATGCTAAACAGTCTTCAACATATGTATCTTTACTGTGTTAGTTCTGTCCGCTATAATTTACATATTCCTTGGTAAGGGCTCAGGGAAACTAACCAGTTCTACCATAATTCACATTACCTTGATAAGGAGGAGAAACTAAACATTTCTACCATAACTCACATTATCTTGATAAAGAAGAGAAACTAAAGAGTTCTAGCACATTTCACGTCACTTCTGTAGTAACAACATCTTGTTCTCTTTATGGGGCTGCAATAATCCATTTGCTTTCACTGACACCAATCATAATGACATTTATCAGAGAATTTGCTGTTTTCTGTCTTCGTATATTTTAAATTGGTCATTTGTTTTCTCTTACTTTGCATTTGAACTTCTGTATCAGCTTTGATCTTCTTTATAGAGTAATTAAACTCTTTATTGGAAGTTCACACTTGCATTTCTGCAGAAAACAGGTCTCATCTCGTCAAGAGACAACCAAGGTTTGTGCATAAAGGCTCAGTTCACTGGTTCTGGTATTTCAGTCTGATCACTGATTTAGACTTCTTTTTGCTAATCATCGCATGAACTTCTGTTTCATGTGGCTAATGATAGCAGCAAATCTTTATAACCCTTCATTCAGACAAGTTGTTAATAAAAATCCCTCTTTCCTACCAGAAAGGTAGTTGAAAAAAACCCAGCCTCTTGTGGTTTTAGTCTTTTTGTTTGTTTTTGTGATTTTTTTTTTTCCAGTTTGCATTTATTTCCTGTCTCTCTCCAAAGCAAGAATGAAATTAACATTGGCTCTTTAAGTGAGAATTGACTTGTGTCGCATTTTTTGTTCTTGTTGCTTAGCAGCAGCAGTGCAGGCACATGGGTGAATCTGCTTCCAGGGCACTTCTACTGGGATTTGAGCTCTTCAGGGCATTTTCCACATTAACAAGATAATGTTGAATCTGATGTTTAAAAAACCCGAAAACAACAAAAAACCAAAAAACACAACAAACCAAGACCCTGAAGCTCAGTGTCTGTTACTTATTTTAACTGTAACATGATTAAAAGGAAGGACAGATAAGTACCTGTGAGGTGGTGTTTGTCTTTCAAGGCAAAGGAATATCCTTTGGCAGGAGTGCATTTTTTTATTCATTAATTGCATATCACTTTCTCCTCTGCCTTCTTTTCTACAAACAAGACAAATTCTATGAACTGAAATTATTTGCGTATCTGAGAGGATTGGGAATTAAATAAGTAACTTCCCCCCCTCACCCCCTGCCCAATATCTAGTATTAAGTGGTTGAAGTTCTAAGTAATTAACAATTCTATTTGCTGTTAAAGTCTAAACCCCAGGAAGAGTGGAGAATTCAGACCTGCTATCTGGTCTTTTCATGCCTGCTCTAAAAAGTATGCCTGCAAAGATGACATGAAATCAATACCCTGCCTCTATGATTTCTGGACTTTGAGCCATATTGATATGCAGCATCTGGCTGCTGCACATAACAGAAAATTTGCTTACACCCTTACAGATCAATTGCTTTAGTGGCTTTAGTAGAGGAAGAAATTCATATTTACTATGTATATGTATTGCGCATACAATTGTGTCCATTGGAAAAGAGGAATATGCAGAAAAAAGATACTTAGGTAACTAAATGAGTTGGCTGCAGTAGTAATAGCTCTGTGCAGGCTTGCAAACAGCACTATATTAGTGTTGGCTATAATGTGAAACTAGTTTGGTCCCTGTAGGGGCATAAATATTTAAACTACTTTAGTGGACCATTAAGTTAAATAAACCATTGTTGTCCATTTACATTAATGTAAATGATTATAAATTTTATAGATTCTTCAAAACTTTTTTTAAAAAAAATGTTTAAATTAAGGATTAAAAAAAAAAAAAAGAAAAAAAAAAGAAGTGGTTGTCATAGAGATACTTTTCCAGTAATATCAATTGTGATCCTTCAGGAGGTCATGTTTGGCTACTTTTAGAAGATAAGAAATAACTAGCAAAACGATCTACTCAGTTCTGCAATTTTAAAAATATATGTCTTTCTCAGATCTTCTAAACTACTCCTAATTTTACCATAATTTAATAATAAGTTTAAATTCCACTGATTGAGCTAGTTTTCAGATTTTTATGGGCAAAAAACCCTTATTGTCCAAAATTCTGCATTATTAACCCTCTGTCAAAATGGACTATTTTTGTTAATGTAAATTTTTAAATCACTAGGAAAAGTATTTCAGACTCTTGTAAATGAAAAAAGGTAGTATACTGGAGAGTGATATTATGCTTTGCTTATTAGTTTGTCTGGAAAAAAATCAATACAAATGGCATGAACCTGTAGGAAGTAGAATAAGAAATACATTTAAGGCCGGATGATGTTTATTTACCTGTCAGTCCCGTATATTCATATGGATTCTCTGCTATGCTAAGGATTTTATGGAGTAGCTCAGGTCCACACTAATGGATGATCTGTGGCAGGGGGAGCAAACAAATGTACTTCATTTACCATTAGTGCCCTTATAAATATTTAAGAAACCTGAATACTTCTTGTTGCTTTCGGTAATTTTCCTAACTTTTTTTTTTTCCTGCCTTATTTTAACCTCTGCAAAAGTATTTTACCTAGCTCTGCTAAACAAATATTTCTGAGAGCAAAATATTTGTTGTTCACAATATTTTTATGTAAAAGTCAAACCTGTTATCCAGACCTGACTTTTGCAAAGATGCTTTGTAAGTAAAAGTCAATTACATTGCTATGACAAAAACCACTGACGAGTGTCAAATTTTTCTGCCCATTAATAATTTTTTTGATTGTTTAATATGTTATATATTCTTTCTGCATTTCTGTTTCTAATACAAATTAGAACCAGAGTTGCTGTGAGCCAGTTTCCAAAGTTATGAACTCTTCCAACTGGTTACTGCTTGCTTGGAATAATGTATAAGTGTTCAATTCTAATTGACCTTCTGCACAAAGTTACCTTCCTTTCCATATCAAAAGATGACATGCTGATCACTGCAATATTTGGTTAGTTCAAGGAAAAGGCTTTTCATAGTCATTTTTAATCAGAATGTATAATGAAGGCTTCCTTCATTATTCCTCCATCATTCCTCCACAACACAAACTGAATACTTCCTAGGGTCAAGACTCCTGAATTGAAAAAGTCATGGATGTGAGATGAAGAATCTGATAAATTCATAAATCTAGCCAATTAATCTGGCAAGAGTACTCACTGACATCAGTCATACAAAATCTCTGCTTTCATGACTCATACTTTTAACCTCCAGTCTACCAGATGGCATGTTGATTCCTGCTATCACATCATTATTTTTGTGAAAAGAGGAAGTCAGGGAAAAATGTGAGGTAAGGAGTTTCTATCAGAAAAAGTGACTATTTTGAGCTAAAATGAAATGCACTATTCCTAGTTAGTTGACTTTCTTATTTAATATTAATTGACTGAAAATTACTTGTCATTGTTCTGGTTACTCAAAGGAGTACTTTATAAGGTCAATCCCTTTGTTAGATGGTCATGTAAAGACTGTAGGCTGAATATTTTTTTTTTACAGCACTATAATATTGAATTTCAGTCTGTGCCATAAACATTTTATTTCTCAACAGTCTTTAGGGCAATTCTAGCTTGAGAGAGAAATTCCCTCTTCACACATGCCCACCAAAATAAAGTCTATATCCAGAATTCATAATTTTTTTTATTTTTTTTTTTCACTTTCCTACGAATGTGACTATTTCTTTAAGTTTGGTTTTGTTTTTTTATTCTTCTCTAATTCATGGCACAGGAGATATTCAGCCATATTCAAACCATATTCTTTTAAATAGGATGCTATAAAGATTCAGGAGAATTCTTATTCCATTTTAATAAAAATATATCTATTTAAAAATAAATTAAAAATGCAAAACTGTAAGTGGAAAGTAAAGATAAACAATTTGGGACTATATGTTTAGGTATGGAATGTGTACTGAAGTATGGAAATGTATAATTCCTATGGTAAATTGGTTTTTTTGTTTGTTTTGTTGGTTGCTTGCTTGGGGATTTTTTTAGATGTCATAACAGCATATTCGTGTTGAGAAGCGTAATATAAGTTTAATTCAGAAAATCTGAGTGATAACAACTCATTTTTATTTGGTGGCCACTTATGAAATCTCTCTTAGTTCAACAGTGACAGTCTATAAATTGCTGCCTTAAAGACAGATCCACGAGCATTTTCTTTAACAGAATACTTAGTACTGTCCTACTGTCTATAATTGGGAAATTACAGTAAGGATTTAATTTTCAAGCCCTATATCTGTTTTATTTTTTCAAAGAAAATATTTTGTTTTGTTAGGTTTCCCAAAATGTGTTATAGCCCCAATAAGCTTTTATGGACAAAAGTTGCTGAATTATTCAATAATTTTAGTTACATGGTGTCAACTTATCTCCTTTGACAACTCTTCATTGTGATAAAATATATGGGAATAAACACATACAGTGAATGCCTGTTGTAATTTGTCAGACTTAAATGAATTCTATTCACTATCAGTTTTTTTGTGATTAAAGTGGGCACACTGCTATTGGAAAGAATGGCTTAGTTGGTAATTTTTATTGATTACCAACATACATTAGAATGAGATAAATGGCCAGTCTAAGTGTTTTTGGATTATTGTTTCCTGTGCACTCGTTACACTGGGTCACACTGAAATAAGGGATACATTTCTCCAAAAGAACAAATATTGCTTTTTATTAGCTTAGTCAAATGCTTCCGAATGCCAACAGAAAAACAAATGGATGCAGGTCTTCATGTATATACTCAAGGGCATGAGTGGAATTGTAATTCCAAGAACATTGAGACATACTTAGAGGACACTTTCCTCAGTAAAAGGATGAGTAACAGAACGTTTTGTGGGCATGGACTCCTGATATCACCTAGTCCAACCCCTGACTCAAAGTAGGGGATCTTCAGTATTTGCTCAGGTTGCTTGGGTGTCTCCCTTTTCAAAATCTCCAAGAATTAAGGTTCTGCCATCTCTCTGGGAAATCTGCTGTAGTATTTGACTACCGTCACCGTAAGTTTTGTTACTTGATATTTAGTAGGAATTTATTTTATGCTTGTTACCTCTCCAAATGGAGTTCTTGTAACTATCCAATATGTAGCTGAAAACAGCAGTAAGATTATTGACCTTCTTTTGTTACAGCGAAACAAACCCAACTACCTTAGTGTCTTCTCTTACACCCTGTGCTACAGCACCCTGACGGACCTCCACAGGTCAATCTCCTGTTTTTCTACTTTGTGTTGGAATTGTTCCAAAATCGACAATTGGTCTCTCATTTACTACAATGAAATTCATTTTCCAAAGTTTAGAAATAGTACTTAAAACTTTCTATTCTCTTTGCTTCTGCAAAAGGATTATATTTATAATCCACGTGTGATGCAAGACATGATGGGAACTTTAGGATGTTGGAATCAAATTTCAAACTGTTCAGGTCAGATCATACCTGAGCAGGAGCAATCTGAGTGATTAGCACCCTTTCAAAGAAACTTTAGCATTGCTTTCAGGTACTCTCTAGTAGGATCTTTAGGACACACAGTTTATGTGAACACAGATATTTACTACCTTGAGGAGGCTAGGAGTTATGCCCAGGAGCTGTTCATCTGCTAGAAGCAATGAACTGTGAATCTACCAATGATTAGCTGAAGGGGAAAAAGAAGTAATGCCAACAATTAAGAAACTTGGCAGAATTCCTCCTCTCCCTGCTAGCTTCAAAGGAACACACAAGTTCTGAAACTTAATGCAAAGGAGAGGAGAAGGGTACCATCAGGTTAAAAGAAAAAGGAAAAAAAAAAAGAAAAAGCAGTAGATGAAATAGTTATCTGTGATTATAATGGGAGAAGTTTAAGGAAAAGAAGGTTAAAGTCTTTTTTTGTTTGAAGAAAGGATTCATAAAGTGTTTGAATGTTCTAATCATCAAGTTTGGCGTGGACTGGTTTCTCTTTTTCTGATATTTGACCTACCTAAATTTCGCCAAAATAATTAAAAGTTCATTTTGCTGGAGTAGAGACAGGGGCACCCTGACCACATAGTGTAGTGGTTCTGGCTGGGATAGTTAAGAGAAGCAAGACAAGGATATAGCTTTGTTTAGTTTGAAGTCAACCTTTGGACTCTTCTGGGATGTGCCTTCATTTTTTTCTTTGAAACGTTCCACTGAAAACTGAGAGATACTGTTCATAAAAATTTCTTCAAGCTAGTTTGTGTTTGCCAACAATTTTAGTTCTCACAAGTTTTCTAACTGAAAAATATTTTTAGAAAAGACAAACTCATTTATTTTAAGTAAAAAATTTACTTCTGAAATAGTCCTTTCTTTGATATCCATATTTCAGTCATTCCAGGGGAGTAAAATTACACATAGCTTGTAATTACATCAGCACAGAGGGAAAATGTGAACAAGAGGCATAGTGAATGGATATTTTATAAGTCAAGGAAGCTGTATGCCACAGAAATGAAGATATTCATACTCCTGAACTCCAAAGTTGAGTAGGGCAGGAGTAGTGGATTGTGCCAATGACAACACACTTTGGCATTCTCTTTTCTTGAGAGTTTTTGGGTTCAAAAATATACATTTCTGAGGAAATGGATCATGTTGGAGATTTTATTATTTCAGAATTATCAGGCTTTTTTATTGATTCACTTGACCGCAAGGGAAGCAAGACTCCCTTCTAATCTTGCATGTACCCTCTAGCATAAGAACTGCAGGACTACTTTATAATAATAATTTAAATTTAACATGTGCATTACCATATTTCATTTCCTATATGAATGTATGTGGTATTTTCTTTGTGTTGTGTCATAAAATTAAGGTCTATTTTTAATTTTTATAATTGTGTTAAATAGAAGTAATTTAAAATTTTGAAATATATCCACATCGGCTTCAAATTTACCTCCAAAATATCTTTATTTTTTGCCTTCAATGACATTTTTCAAGTCTTTTTTTATGTCTAGGAGATATTAATCTATTTAATCACTTATCCATCAAGCTTCTTTAAAATAAATTTTGCCTTTTTTAAAAAATTGAAGCTAACACAGAAGAATTTAGTTTGTAGTACTTATATGACAGTTAAAGTAATGACTTCTTACTGATAATAGTAAAGATTGGTTTATTCTGTCCATTTTTTGCAAGAAAGTTAGGAAACATCTTGCAGTGTATCTGATCACTTGTCTTCATTATGTTTTCTAATTTTTCTCTTTTATACTGGAGATATGCAATATGTTACATTACATCTATGACCTAACTCTTATGTCTTCTGTTATTCTGCTGTTCGGCCAAGAAAAAGGAAGGAGAACAAAATAATATATTCTGAATCAATATTTTACAGTCATCAAAATATGAATTGAAAAGGACTTATGTAGGTCATATATTCATGCCTCCTATTTTAAGCAGGACTCTTACTCATTCTAGATCAGTTTAACAGCAGTTTTGTCTAGCCAAATCTCAAACTTCAAACAATTTTCCTAACATCCATATAGAAGCTCCCAATCTGGAATTTGTGACTGCTGCCCTTTTTATACCTCCTGATACTAGGAAGATGAGCACGACATTCCAGGTTCAGCCTCACCAATGCTAAACAGAGGAGGTTAAAAATTCCTTTTTGACTTCTACCCACACTTTGATCAAACTATGACCCAATATCTGATGTATATCTTGCATCAAGCAAGCACTGCTCACTCAAACTTAGTGTGTGTCAGCTATGGTTCCTGAGTTCTGCAGAGCTGCTAATAAGTCTGAGCCTTAAGTTTTTCAACTTAAGCTACTAAACTGTAGCTGCGTCAAATGGCAAGTCAACCACTACTTTCAATTTATTATCAGGCACAAATTTTCTGAGAGTGCGTGCTGTCTAATTTCTAGACCATCAGCAGAAAAAGGTGCATATAGAGCATAACCTGTGCTCACAGCAGTGCTATTGCTTCTGATTTCTTTCAAGTCATTGTAAATGACAATGTTTGCTTCCAGTCAATAAAGTAACAACGAAATGAACTCCAGAATAATTAACTTGCTCACTTCTGATCACTCAAAAACGTGACTTTTTTTCACATGTTTTTCAACTAACTTTGTCTAGTGTCTAAAGTTTTTAAACATCTTCTCATCTTCTTGTATGTTCACAAGGTTGAAATGCCACTATCAAGACATCTTCATATGACTTCATGTGAGGTATTTCCTATTGAACGGATAATTAAGTGGTTTTGTGAACTGAGCAGCAGTGTGAAAAGCAGAGAGGTTTCCCAGACCAATGTCATTGTTGCCACTGTTCATACAACCATAGAATGGTTTGGGTTGGAAGGAACCTTTAAAGATCACCTAGTCCAACAAGTTTTTGCTGTATTGATTTAATGCATCTACCCAGGAGAAAAAAATATCTGGAAAAGAAGTGACTTTATGCCTTGAATCTAGGATAGGTGGAAATGCAGCAAAATCTAAGCAAAAGGAAGTTTTATGGCAGTAAACTCTGGAAAGGACTTAAGTCACTTTATTTTCTCTTGTTTATATGCAAATCTATTGTATAGATACCTTATAAATGATTACATATTCTGATAGCATAAACAGTACTTAGAAGCATTCCTCTGAAGCTTGAAGCATTGCTACTCACAATACTTTCATGGGTCTGATCCCTAGAAAAACGCCACTGAAATCAGCAAAAGCACTTTTCTGGAAATCCTTAAAATTGAACACAAAGAAAAGGTTTATTATTTAAGCTTTAGTCCTTTCATAATGCTTTATTTATCATATAAAATCATATCTGTTCCTGAGTTGAACATGTTTCCCCAGGCATGTGGTAAGAAACCAATTCTGATGTTTTCTCTGTGGCCAGATTGTTCTCTTTAAAACAAGGTAGGAGTGAATATCAACTACACACTTTAGTACAACAGCATATGCTGATCAGTGGAGCTCAGGATGTAATTGCATATGCTCTTTTATCCTATATTGTCCTTTTAGGTTCTTACATTTTGTATTTCAACTGAAACTCAAAATCAAACATATAAATCAAATTGCTAGCATTCCCTGTTGACATTTTATTCTTACTATTCCAAACCAACTACATTACCTAATTATTATATTTCTCTACATTATCCTTAAATGATTTTGCTCAAATACTGGTTTAATTAGCAAGTATTTGAAAAAATTTTTTTTTTCTTAACCCATTAGCCTAATTTGAAACATGAATAAAATTTTGCAGCAAATTTAATCTAAGATGGCGGATAATAAGCTATTTAGGCGTACCCTGACTCATAAGATAGTTATGTCATCAATAAGTTAAGGCATGTCTAGTCTAGGACTGAAAACCAGTAGTGCTTGCTGTACAGAATGAGGGGTGAAAATGTTTGATCCACTGTGGAGTCACAGAGTAACTGAGATTGAATTGCACCTCTGAGATTCATTCAGTTCAACCTCTGTTCAGAGCAGGGTCAGCTAGAGCAGGTTGTCCAGAACTGTATCCAGCTGGGATTTGAGTATCCCTAAGGATGGAGAATCTACTATTTGACTGGGCAACCTCTTGCAGTGTTTGACCACCATCACACTGAAAAATCCCTTATTTTAAAATGGAATTTTACATAATTCAGTTTATGGCTGTTGCCACTTACCCTGTCATTGAGTACCATTGAGAAGACTCTGTCTTCTTGACTTCTTTGCATCTGTTTCTTTTTTATAGATATTGATAAAATCTCCCCTGTGCCTTCTCCATATTTTTTTTAATACAGTGAAAATCATGGGAATATGCTATTGGTTGGAGAGAGAAACAAGATAAATAATCCTTACTGAAAATACAACATTTAATTAAAACAAATATCTTGCCTCACATTCACTTATACAAAGAACAGCTTGGAAGTGCTGATAGCTAAAGTAGAGGATATTTCCATTTTAAAGTGGAGACTTGTTATATGGACCTCATGGCTTTGCCTTTTCCTCTGTCATCCTCCCTCATTTGTCTTCTACCTCTATCACTGCTTGTACTGTCATGGGCACTCAAGCGTTTCCTGTAACTCCATGGGCAATGTGGCACTGCTTGTTTCAGGAAATCATGCATTACTTGAGGCCTGGAGTGATCATGAGTCTCTTCTCTGTTCAACTTCTCAGTATCACACTACCAACAAATGGCACAGCTCTCATCTTTCTGCATCTTACATTTATTCAATGAATGGTAAAGCTGCAGACCCAGTACAGCAGTTGAACAGTCCCTCTGTATTGTAGTCAATATCAACCCATAAAAGACTCCTTAGCTTGTTATGTGATGCTATTATAATGATAATAACAACATGGTTCAGAAGTTTTGATACTTGAAAAGATAAGGCTATGTCAGTGAAGGGTTGCTTCCCAGCTAATTACCTCCTCTTTTCAGTAGCAGTTAATTAGCTCTGACAGAGAACTGTGTTTAGGGGACTCCAGTAACGGCGCTTTTGAAGTTATCTCATGAATCTGTGCATGGTACAGACATCCTCTATACACATGTATTCCCTGTATAATTTTTTAGCACTCCCTTAAAAGAATTTTTTTTCCACTCGCAGAATGTATGTCTAGTGTGGAAGAACACTGGAAGTGGTCCTGAGGTGTGGATAGTGATAAGTGCATATCCTTTACACATTGTTTTGGGTCATAGGCAGGTTCTGCTGCTATGTGTTCTATATAATCTCCAGGATGTCTTTGCTTTCCTTCCTCTGGGTCCGCTTCTTGCAACAAGTGATGCCTGTTTGCTGGTATTATACAAAAGTTCTATAATACACATTAGATAAACCTTAAGAAATTGAGGAGATACTTGTACATATTACCGTGAACAATTCTTAGAGATGGTTTCTATACTTACATAAGCATCTCCCACCCCATTACTGGAAATAAATGGAAGAAATGCCATCAGCTTCAGGGGCTCTTTGTTTCTCGAAACATTTTAAGTCTCAGAATTCCATATGTTTTGCAGAAGATTTTTTTTTTTTTAAATTACAGTATGATTGAAAACAAAGTAACGAAAGAATCACAGGGCATGCATACACTAGGCATTGTTCAAATTTATTGGGAAATGAGAGTCCTCATCCCACAGTATTACTGTTGCTGATGCTGATCTGGCAGAAAGACCCATCTCTCTCAGCTCTTAATGTGAAATGTTGATACTTCAGCTTTCTGTCACAGTCAATTCAAGTGGAGGTACAGATACACACATCTGTGTAAACTGTTTTTTGTTTTGCTTTCTATGATAATTAAGTAAAAGCCTACTAGATGAGCGTAATTACTCAAATTTAATCACTTTTTCAGGCTAGTTAAATCACGACAGATTAATTGCTTGCATCTACTCCTACATTAGGATTTGTTTTATCAGCAGAAATACCTAAGTAGCTCTCCTGTTCTAGTAAATGATTGCTCTTAATATAAGAAAATTGTAAATATTTATTTATCATAATCAATTATACTTTTAATTAACCTTTTAAAATAGGGTGTTTTTAATTACATTTTATACAGATGATATTTGGCTGCACTTATCCCTAGCAAATTATTAAACCTTGGATGTGTTCAAGGCCAGGTTAGATGGAACATTGAGCAACTGGTCTAGTGGGAGGTGTGCCCTGCCCGTGACCTCACAGGTCTATTCCAACCCAAATCATTCTATGAGTCTGTGGTTATTCTGATGTCCCTTAGTTTCTTTCTGAAAGTCTGGGGTATGGAAAGCCCTTCTGGGCAAATCAGTCTGACATTAATGCTGAATGCACTTGGTGACAAAGGATAGAACTCCATTTGTAGAGGCAGTTCAAGAATTTAAATAAATTATGTTGTTATATAAGAAAGATATAAGAAAGATATTTTTTTTTAAAGAAGATGGTCAAAAACTGCATCAGGTTGTCCAGAGAGGTGGTGGACACCCCACCCCTGAAAACACTGAAGGTGAGATTGGACTCTGAGAAATCTGACCTACTTAAAAATGATCCTTCTCTTTGTAGGGGAATTTGTACTAGATTACCTTTATAGGCACCCTTCAACCCAAACTGATTTATGATTCTATAATTCTATTTCAAATCTCTTGTGACAAAATTTCACATTAATTATCTGGAAAATCAAGAAAGCAGTTTCTGTGAATTACTAACACATGAAGGATATGTTATCTATTTTCTTTAAACCATGCAAAGTTTGCTCTATAGAAAGAACATTTACAGTTGCCCAAGGTTTGACATCACCTTAATTTTAGTCATCCAAATATTAAGGTTATAAATTATTCTGGTTATCTCGTTCTGTAATCACTGGAAAGGAAATGAGAGAGTCATTGTCAAACAATGATTGATTCCACACAGAAATATGTACTGTGATCACATTAATTAATTAATTATTCTTGATGTCTAAAGTTATGTGAGATGAATGCAAGCACCTGTTGCTGGTACCAAAGAAGAAAAAAGAAAGACTACCATCTGCTGAACAGATCTTGTAAAGTTAAATAAGAAATATGATATTCTAATTGACATTATATGGTAGTTTATCCTGTCTTTCAGATATTCAGCTTAATAAGGGAGATCCTCTCCTCTGTAGGAAGATCTTTCCTTGTTGACTCAAAGGAGATTCTCAGCCTCTTTGTTTTGCTGTCTTAATTTAATATAATTTATGTTAAATGAATGTCATTCACAAGGTCTAGAAAATCTAATGTCTATTTGGATATTAATGTTGCTTTTGGGTTCAGGGCAATTCCTCATTGGTAGAAAACACTTAAGAAGAAAAATAATTGCCTGAACCTGTATTTTTCAAGATATGACTTTAAGGTTTACAATTTCCATTTATTAATTTCTGGATTTTAATGTTAAGAATCCCCACAACTTTCTAATAAAAGGAAAAATAATAAGTGTTATAAAACATAATTTAAATCAATACTAGATTATTTTATGCATTTTACTGCTATTGTGCCAAGAATCTACAGTTACCACAGTGTTGAAAATAGATTTGCCAAAAGAAAGGAGGCAAAACCTTGACAATCTTGAACTTTATTTTGGGGTTCAAATAGAAGTCACCAGAAAAAAAAGCTTAGCTCTTGCATTAGGTGATGAGTGGGAAAAGTAAAATGACAAAGAAGAGGAAAAGGGCACCTTAAATATAGATTAAAAATTCACAGTAGAAGGTAACAAGGTACTGACCTAGAACAGATTGAGATTAATGACAAGTGGTTGTGCTATAGTATTGATCAGTGCCTGTGGCTATTTAGTAGATGATAAAACACACAGCACTGATTAAGACTACTGGCAATATGTTTTAGATGTCAAAGCTGCTGTGCTTTTATTAAAGCTAAAAAAACCCCAACTGTAATTAAGTGTATACAGTGGAATACACGTATAAACAAATATATACACATACCTAAAATACTTAAGAACTACTGACAAAGGCACTGGTTTAGTAGTAGTTATTTAGACTCATTATAGGTCCTTTACCACTATTTCCGCAAGTTGACATGTAACTAGTAGATTTTATAGTGAATAAAATTAGCCAAATATTGTATATAAGGAAGACCAAGCATTTTAGTTCATACTATAGAGAGACTTGCTGAAAGAAAGGATATTGAAATGTCTGTTACCTGAGAGAACTGTTTCTCACTGAGGATCTTTATGGGGGAAAAAATATAGATCCAAACTAATTAGTGACACAGTAGAAATCGCTGAAATGATGAAAAGATTTAAGAGAAAATAAATAAAATAGGAAGAAAGCATAGAGGAAATATCTTCACCGTGTAAGGAACTCCTTATAATAACATTGCACACTCTTTGGCAATATACTGTTAGGATTGTAAGACATAATTGAACTTCCAGACATCACAGCAATTACCTCAGAAATGAATGTTGATTTTGTAAAACTCCCAGGAAGAAAAAAGAGTGCCAGTGCAAGCATAGAAGCATGTTGTGAGTTTTCTTGGTTTTGTTTTTATCTAGTATTTAGAATTCCAGAAAAATCTATTCTATTTCTTCTTGGAACAAAGAGACTCTTGATGTGGTCATGGTCAGAGCAATAACCTACCATGCCCTGAGTTCGTTCACAGGCTGTATCAAAGTGTGCAAGTAAATAAAAAGTTCAGAAGGGGTATGTTCTACATGCAGAAGTTGTTCCCCAGTGTAAAATGGGGAACTGCAGCCTCCTTAACTGGGTGACTTATGTTCAGGCATCTTTTACCGTTCACAGAGATCCTGCAAGCAAGATATACAGCTTAAATGTTCAAAGCAATTATTTATTGTCTCACATACACACCTGATAGCAAAGTCATGCTATTATGCTTAGCATTAATTTGCTCACGGGCCCTGATGACACAGCAGATGAGTTTCTGCTGGCCAGGCAGTCATCAGTCAGCTGTAGAGGTGATGCCTCTGCTCCTTGCAAAGGGTTGCTCCTCAATATACTGAAGGTCTGTTTACTGATTCTCTATGATTTTGTCTTAGGACTTTATTCTTCCAGAGGCCTCATCAGCTGTTCTGATTTTGTGGACTTTTTTTTTTGTGCGTGTGTTCTTTTATTTTATTTTTCCCCCTTGAATCTTTGAATGGGTAACTATTATTATCTCAATAATTTTCCTTCTGTCAGTGTTTTTGTTTTCCTTATCTGGTGTAGCTTTAACTTTTGTGCTTTGTCACACATCAACAGCAATTTTCTTTGACAGAAAGACACCCAGCTGTGCTACACAAAACTGGGCTTTTGATCACAGAGAGAGGAATCCCTTAGCCGTGGATCTTATAAATTTGTGCTTCCCTGTCTGCTCACTTGATCAAGGTTGTGTGCATAGGTCCATCTGTAAAGATAGTTGCATGTAAAGGTACATATATATTCCTGAAGTTATCTTAGTGCCTTTCCAGCTCCCTGATCCTAACTCCACAGCCTTACAGTTCACTTGGCAAAAATCCAAACATCTACAATAATATTTTATAATAAGTGTAATCTAAATCATAGATGGATGAATAAAAATTTGATAAAAGATGTGTTTCCTTTGTGTGCTTTTTGTTTGTTTTTGGTTTTGTTTTTTTTTTTTTTTTAGTTCTATGCAGAGCATAGAAATTATAGATGTCAAAATGGAAACATCAGCCTCTGCTTTTCTTCATTTTTCTTCTTCTGTGTGTACTCATTGAATGACTCTGCAAAAACATTAGGAATTTTTTAGGTTATTCAGTTCTATACTGTGAAGCGGAGAGAAGTGAAAATGTTCTTGTTTCTACTGTGGAATGGTCACTGGGCTGTTTGACCAGTTCCCAAAATTTGAATACCAATTAGAGGAAAGAAATAATTAAAAAATAGAACCTCATGCTTGACAAAAGATTGCCATAATCTTTTGTTTTTGATGCTTGACAAAAGATTGCCATAGAACTAGGGAAAAAAACCTGGGTAATTTACATGTGTATGTTATAATATCTATATCTGACCTGCCACCCTAAAATTGCTATATATTCTGCTGGAGAAATGGTTTCATTCTATGGCAGACATATAAACTAAATCAGATGGATTATACCCTAAATTGGGAGATGTCATCATCATGGCTAGACTTCGCGAACGAAGATTTGGGAGGGTTTTACCCACGCTTGCTGCAAGCACGCTGATGGCTGATAAGGCCAAAGCGAGAGAGGCAAGTCCGGTTGCAAAAGGCACAGCAGAAAGTCTCCGCAGGTGGTACTATCAGGGCACGGTTCTTTCGGCGTTGCCTTTTCTCCTCCAGACTGATTCTGCGTGTAGTTTCAAAGGAGACAGCAGTGCTATAGATTGTGTGTCTCCACATCTCCCGATTGGAGGCCAGGGTGGACCACTGATGGTGGTCAACATGGCCAAGGCTGAGCTGTTGTTTCAGGCAGTCCTTGTATCTCCTCTTTGGGGCTCCTCTCTTGCGGCAGCCGGTGGTGAGTTCGGAGATGTAATTATTACACTATACTACATCATATTTTAAAAGCCGTGGAATGACTGTGTGAGTGGATAAGGGCAAAGCAACTGATGCTATCTGCTTTGACTTCTGTAAGGCCTTTGACATGGTCCCAAACAATACTATTTCTAGTAAATTGGAGAGATATGGGTTTGATGGATTAGGAATTGACTGGATGACCACATCTAAAGAGTTTCAGTCAATACTTCCATGTTTATGTGGAAACCAATAACCTTCAGAGGTCCATATTGGAATCAGTCCTCCTCAATATCTTTGTTAATGGCATAGTGGGACTGAGTGTACCTGCAGCGAGTTTGTGGATAACACCAAGAAAAGTGATGGAATTGATACCCTTGAGGGAAGGGATGCCATTCAGAGGGACCTGGAAAGGCTTAAGAAGTGATTCTGTGAGAGCCTTATGAAGTTCAACAACAGTCCTGTACTTGGGCTGGGACAATCCCAACTCTCAGTATAGACAGTGGGATGAATGTATACAGAGCAGTAGTCCTGAAGAGAAGGACTTGGGGATAGGGATGAATGTAATATTGGACTTGAGCTAGCAATGTGCACTTAATGCCCAGAAAGACAACCATATCCTCCACTGCATACAAAGAAGAGTGACTAGCATGTCAAAGGAGGTGATTCTTCCCCTCTACTTCAGTCTCTTGTGACTCCACCTGGAGAACTGCATCCAGCTCTGGGGCCAGCAGCACAAGAAAGACATGAGACTGTCAGAGTGGGTCAAGCAGAGGGTCATGAAAATGGTCAGAGGTCTGGAACACCGCTTCTATGCTAAAAGGCTGAGACAGCTGGGGTTGTTCAGCCTGGAAAATGGAAGGCTCCAGGGAGACCTAATTGCAGTTTTTTAGTACTTGAAGTTGGCTAATAAGAAAGATGAAGATAGCCATGGTCTATAGTGACAGGAAAAGCAGAAAAGGTTTTAAACTGGAAGAGAGTGGGTTTAGATTGAACATATGGAAGAAATTTTTTAATGATGAGGTTGGTGAGACAATGGAGCAGGTTGCCTAGTGAAGCTGTGTAACCACAACTTCCGTACCTTTGGAAGTGTTCAAGGCCAGGTTGTATAGGACTTTGAGCAACTTGATCTAGTGGAAGATGTTTCTGTGCATTACAATGAGGACTGAACTAGGCAATCCTTAAAGGTCCCTTTCAATCCAAACATTTCTATGATTTTAATATGCTGCTTTGTCTTTGCCTAATGTAATTGAATCGAACATTTCACATAGAGTTCTTTAATACAGATGTCTAAAGTTAGGTGAATTGAATCGTATCCATGATGTTTTTAATGACTAAATGAATAGGTTTGATGTTGGAAAGAGAAATTAACAAGGGAATAGAAGAAAGAATTAACTGTGGAATTCGTTTCAATACTTGAAAACACTGTTCTGAGAAGTGGAGACTTGGCACGTCTAATTGTTCTATTATTTCAATTTTGATTCAAAGGAACTTTTAGGAAAAATGTGTCTGAAGCAATATGGCAATATTAAAAAAAGAGTAACATGTAAGACTGAGTAGCACTTTGTTAGCATTTAAAAATGTGACAATAAATATTAAACAGAGTTTG
>VXAU01003814.1:24322-34421 GCA_013399695.1 Formicarius rufipectus
GGTTTTTTTTTTTTTTTTTTTTTTTTTTTTTTTTTTTTTTTTTTTGTCTTGTCCCCTAAAGGATAGAGTACTGCAAAATATTTTAAAATGGAAAATCATAAATAGTGATTTATCTCACTTGCAGAATGAAGAACATATTTTCACTAAATGCAGAAAATTTCACAAAGAAAACATTAATGGTACAAAAACTGACAGGAAACTCTGGAAGTAGTACTCAATGTTTGAAGCTTGAAGTTGCTGAAATATATATATTATTACTATTCGTCTGACTGAAGGAGGTATAACTGGGAGGTGATGTGATTTGTAGATGAAATTAGTTGGTCTTGTTAAATCTTATGTTTGTAAATCTGCGACGTAACTTCTACTAAAAAAAAAAAAATTAAAAATTAAAAATGCTGATAATAAAAGAATGCAGGGAAGAACACCCTCCAAAGAGGGTGTTAACCTCTTAACATTAACCTCTTAACATTAACCTCTGCCAATGGAAGGTGAAATCACAGAAATAATGGTCCTTTTTCATTCCAGGATGTAGGTATTAGTTCCTCGTTAAAAGTAAGAAGCAAATTGAACTACAGATATTCTTTAAGGAAATTCACAGGATTTCCTGTCTTTATTAAAATATGTCAAAATTTTGCACCTGTCTTGCCCTTACCGTTCTCTTGGATACTGCACATGCATCTGAATACAGGGTTTGAATTTTTAGCTTTTATTAAAAAGAGCTTTATGTAATATGGGAATCATTTGTCAGAACCTAGACTTCAGTGCTTTCAATTATTTGAAGATCTCACTTTTCTGAAGGAAAATGTCATGGATTCCTCTGCATTTCAGTGTGTCATTTGAAAGGTGTTTTAGAATTTATCCAGTTGAGGCTGGTAGCTATTTCTGATGATGTTAATGGCCATTTTCCATTAAAATCTGACTTTGGTGACTGTCTGTCAAGAAGTTGCGTAGTTTCCTTCAGTAGAGAGAATATGCCATATCCATGCCATATCCTAGAATCATAGAATGGTTTGGGTTTGGACAGGACCTTAAATATCGTCCAATCCCCTACCATGGATCCAGACAACTTCCACTAGTCCAGTTTGGATGGAGCATTGAGCAACCCAGTCTTCAACACTTCTGGGGATAGGGTATCCACAGCTTCTCTGGGAATCCTGCTCCATTGCCTCAACACCCCCTCACAGTAAATAATTTCTTCTTAATAACTAATTTAAACCTACTTTCTTTCAATTTAAACCCTCTAACCCTAGTCCTGTCACTAAATACTCTTATGTCTGGCTCTAAGGCATACAGCCAAATGCTGGGGCTTTGCTAATGTGGGACAACAATGATTAGGGAATCCTGAAACCAGGAGCCAGTTTAAAGGTGCCACACTTTCCATACCAGGGTATCTGTCATAAGGTTCCTTTTCTTTCATGCTCTATGGGTTAGTTTCATCCCAAATTGACGCACAGTGTGTAAAATGCCAATGTCAGCATTAAGCTCACATTATTTATCAATTAAGCAAAGGTAAACAAAAATTGGTTAGCTTTCTTGGAATCTCTACTTTTCTAAATCAATTAGCAATCCTGGGGATTAGAAAAGTGCATGTGGTATGATACCAGGTAGATCAATAGTTTGGTTCAGTTATCCTGCCAGATAACCAAGCTACTGATATTCCATTTCACCAATCCTTTATTATTTAAATAGAACTTGCAAGAAAATATTAAAAAATTAAATACTGAAATGCTGAATTATCATTATTTTTTTCCCTTTTAAGTCTTACTCTATGCACTTTTAAAGTTCTTTTAGTACATTATGAGACTTTTCAGATCTTGGTGCATGACATAGGTACTAATTTCTTCTAATAATACTAATTGTATTTCAATACAATTCCTCTAAACATAATTCCAGACAGGGAGATTTTCTTGTGTGTTTCTTTGTTGTTGTGGTTTTTTGGTTTTTTTTCCTTTCCTTTCTTTTTTAAAATTTATTTATTTATTTATTTAAGAGATTTTTTTAAGAAAAAAGAAAACAAAAATATAAAAATAAAAATATTGCCATATGGAACAAGAAAATGTTAACATTTAAACATGCAAGTTACTAGAAACCTTGATTCCTGATTCCAAGAAAAAGTGGCCTGTTAAAAATATGACATCAATGTAGTATTAACCAGTGAAAAAGAAAACACAATTCCTAAACACATCAGAACCTTTCGGGAGTATGACACATCTGAAATTTACTGTTGGTTTAGTTGTATATTTGTCAAAGTATTCTGTATTGTTTAAGATGCGTAAGAGATTCTGTACAGATAAACATCAAGTTGATGAAAATATATTGTTCCTGGTTTTGTCTAGCTTTGAATTTTCTGGGCTGAGAACTGAACCAGAAAAATCAAATACTGTAAAACTCATACCCTAAAAAACTATTTCTTGTGTTTGTCTTATGTGGCCCTTAGTGTACCTGGAAACATAGCAACTGTCTTATTCTATCTGGACTTCAGGCCACAAAGGGAGAGTTGAAATAATTTTCTCTCCTGCTCATATTAGCATGCCTTGTCTTTATTTTCTGTCTTTGGTACTTTAGTCTGTATAGACATTATGGTATTATCTGCACTGTCAAGTCATCTTGGAGCTCCTACTTGGCATTTGAGCTCAAGCGTCCTGATTCTCTTGTCTACTTGGTAGCGCAAGTTCTATTTCTGGCATGGGATGATCTGGGGTTCACTGATGCCTGAGATTGCACAGTAGGCAGACAGAGTATGGACATAGGTGGCAGGAGCTATGGGGATCTCTCCGGAACAGGCAGAGCAGCAGAACACAGTGGGGGCAGTTGTAATGTTGGGACTAGGCTGGGAGTGGGAATTGTGCACAAAAATGGGAAGAGGTGCTTATCTTCCATAGTTTTGAAAGAGCAAGGGATTCAATACATCCTAAAGAGAAAGATTTTGAAAACAGACTGTTTTGACTAATTAGTGCCAATACCTTTTTCCAGAATTTGTACACCTTGCCTCCTCACATTGTTCCCAAGTTAGAACCAGGACAGTTATTTCATGCCAGATTTAGTGTTTATATTTTAAACAAGTACATAAAACATTTTTTATGTAAAGAGGAAAATTTAGATAGGAGACCTTTTAGTTGTCTGCCGGAGAAATGTTCCAAGATATGGAAACCATACAGAACTACACTGAACCATTCATAATTAAAAAGAAAAATTGTTATGTATGTTCCTATTTTTACTTTTGTGATTTCAAGTGGGGTACTTTTTTCTCAAATAATTAATTTTTTAATTCTTGTAGCACATCTGTCCATTGCCACTGTATTTACCTAATGTAATATTGCACTGTTATATGATAAAAAAGTGAGATAATCGAGATTGGATTCCAGGTTTTGAACAGCTCTAAATAAAGTTCTAAATACATTTCTTATATTTTTACATAGGTTTTATATAATAATTGAGCTGTGAACATTCTTTGTTAAACTATGGAGTATTTACATATATATTTGCTTTGAAGACTCGTAAGAGAGAAATACAGGGATTACCAGTGTGTGATAGCATGGGATCCTTCCAAGCTCCTCACAGCAGTGGCACTTTTTCTCAGGAACTTTTTTATCACAGAATTATAGAATCATTTAGATTGGAAAAGACCTCTAGGACCATCGAGCCCAAACAATAACCTAACACTGTCAAGTCCATCACTAAAGCGTGCCCCTTAGTGCCTCATCCACATATCTTTCAAATATTTCCAGGGATGGTGTCTCAGATATTTTAGAAATAACCTGACTGATATCCACAAATTGCTTCATGGTTTTATTAACCTCCAGATGACAATATATGTTACTCATGTATTTCAGGACTTTGTTGAATTGAGGCTATGAGAATACCAGAAACTAGATCTATGACAAAATACTGTATTTAAAAGGGAAGACAATATAAGTTGACATGGCAATTTTGTTAGTTCAAATCACTATTGTCTGTTCAATTTATTAGAAATGAACCAGTGAGTTTGTTATCTGCTTAGAATACTTTCATGTATTAAACAACACACAAATCCTTGTGTACTTTCCTTGAGAGTCCTTTCTTGCATGGAAGAAGTATACTAAAATTAAAAAATATATGGCCATAGAGTGACATAAACTCGCCACTTTTTCTTCATTTAGAGTGCTAGTTGTTTATGAAATATGCATGAGGCACAAAATTTGCATCTGCAGATGTACACACATTGCTGATCCTACATCTGTTGCTTAAAATTAAACAAAAACAAAAACAAAAAACCAGTAACAAGAGTTATTAAAAACAAGAAATGGAAAACTTTTCCTTCAGAAAATCTTCAATTAAACAGGGGGGAATATTCAAAACAATATGTCTTTGGTTATGGTTTTTTTTTTTTCCTTCTTTTCCAAGGCCTTCTGGACCAGTCACTGGAAATAAAGCTTTAGAAGCATCCTGTGACAGAGAGTTATGTTTCACTGTGTTCAGAATCATTTCCAAATTGTCTCATCACCAGGACTTCAGCTACTTCAGTGGCTTTGTGACTTCAGTAGTTTTGGTTAATGACACAAACAGAGTTGTTCAATCTGTGATATGTTGTGTTGTTTTGCCTCCTAATTTGGTGAAGTTTGTAGAAAAAAACCCAAAATATAACCAAAGAATGCAAATGCATTCCACCAGGTTTACCACAACCTACGGCATTCTATGTTTGCTAGTACAATTCTGTGATCCACGTGGTACTGAATGTCTAGTTACACAAGAAGGGCATTTCTCACTGCAACATCTGGGCTATTCCACTATAGGAGACTGTCAGGTAAGAAGAAATGAAGGGTCTGATGCTGTATAAACATGCTGCACTGTAAAATTTCATTGATAATTAAAGTAGTAACACAGCTTAATGAGATAATATAAAAATTGTATGACTATTTTTCAGAGTTGAATTTAAAACATATTCTAGCAGTCTGAGTTTGAAAATGTATTTTGCACATTTAATTACATAATTTGTTTAAACAATTTTCAGGGTGACTAGAGGTTTTCGTAAGAATCCTTCTTACTTCTACACAAATTCAATTTCCTTTCTGTTATTCAAGAAATTCTAATGAGATTAAGATGATATTAACCAGAACCTGAGCATTTCAGATCTTATTTCTCTGGTAAGATGAAAGGGAGAGAGAGATCTTTTTACAAAAGGAATCAGAGAAAACAGAAGGAAATAACTCGTCAACTTTTGCTGTATTCTACAACTTTTCCTTTGACTCCTCTTGTCCATTGCAGTACTTTTTTCACCCAAGGGATCTGATTCTGAACATATTTGAATTGGATGCCACTAGAGCTACAGACCACAATGATTGGCTTTGGTGTGATGGTACGGATCTAAGAGGATGTTAGTGTTTATAAAAAAACTAGAGGAAAATTGTTTCTATATTTGGTCATCATCCCATGCCTGCTTCTTTACCTCATTCCTTCAATTGCACTGCACCATGTTGTGCTTATCTCCAAGAACCCAAATTGTTTGCCCAGAAAAGTGTTGTCCTACATCCATATGGCCCAAAAGTCAGTACTTGTGCCTTGGTCTTTTTTCACTTTGTAAACTTTGGGTATCCTAAGTTAAATATGGGGAGGTCTTGGAGGATGCAAGGAGACTTCTCTATTTAGGCAGAGTTCATGAAATGGTTCAAAATATCTAATGATTACTGAAATTTGGATTTGTAATATTTTTCTTTAGTGATATATTCCATTTTTACTCAATATTTTTTTCAGTATTAGTGCATTTGAAATGGTAACAGCCTGTCATATTAAATTCTGTTGCAATCATGCATTTTATCATTGTACTGAAACAACAGACTTTTTTCTGTTGAAACTGGAAGGAATCCCTGGACAATCAATGTAAATGCCTTATCCCTTACTGCATTATAGGGTTCCATCTATAAACATATCAAGCATGTCTTTCCAGAAAAATCATACATCAGTCTCTTTGCAATGAGACACTAGGAAGCCTGGTGTCTGGAACATGAGAATGAGCCATTGCTTTCAAAATTCTAATTTTAGCACAGATTTCTTTTACTAAAATATAATAATGTACTGCTTGTGCTGTATTTTTTCCCTCATGACTTGGTATTATAAGTAATACAAAGCTTAAAGTAGAAATCTCCTTCCAAGATATTCTGAAGAAAGACACCAAAAATATGAAAGGTCAGAAAGAAATAAAAGGGACCCAATATTTATTATTTTAGCTCAGGAATCGTGAGGTTAGGAAAAAAAAAATTGTCACAGTTTGTTGTTATTGCGCATTATCATTCACACTGTAGATTTAGCAACAATGCATAAACAACCAGAACACAGGATCAGAATGGGGCCTTGAGGAGAGCAAATAAAAGGTCTCCTCAATGTCTTGCGTGACTTCTCTGATACTGATCGGTTTGTTCAGGGAAGAAGCAATCTCTGCTATCTTGCTAAATTTACAAAAGACATTGCAGTCTGTAGAAGATTATCATATAGGTTAGACATATTTATTCTTCCTGTGGTGTTCTAGTTATGAGTTTGAAAAGGGATCTAGATAAATTAGTGTTTTCAGGAAATGCTAAATTTCAAAGTTGTCAGCTGTTACCACATACCACATTTTCCTCATTTCATTTAATAGCATGCACCCGGTTGTCACAAGGACAGGCCATAGATAACAGACACCAAGAAATGAAGTTGTTGTGTATTGAATGACATGCAGAAAACAAGATTTAGTAAGATTCTATAAGCAAAGATCTCCTCCCTATTGTGAACTCAATCTCCTTACAAATATACTTCAGAAGATTTGTACAGTTGAGAAAAGGAGGATTGACTTCACTTCAGCACTGTTTTTATGACAGTTTGAAACCTTTTAAAGGACATCTCTTCTGCATTGAGCTGAATGCCCAGTTCAGCCCACACCTACATTAGTGCAAAGGCCAAGGCACAGAGCAAACAGGGACAGATGAGGAGGAAACAAGAAAGCTGGGTTGGCAGTAGGACTTTGATGAGCATCTTGTGGTAACTGAATGATACCAATGCTTGTACATATGGGTATTTGTCATATGTTAGATAATGTCACTAGAATAGCAGGGAGACATTTTTAGCTCTCTGAGGCATTTTTAACTCTCTTTTTTTCCCTCAGGCACCTTCTAACTCCTGCCTTCTAACTTTCTGCCTCCTACTTGCCAGACTTATGGAACTGTTCTCTCTGGACTGCAACAACAGCTATCAAGTAGGATCAGGAATAATTACTTCAATTTGATGCCACTTTCTTACCCTGCCTTTACTATAGGTCACAGAAAATAAAATGGACTCACAGCAGAATAGAGTCTGTCCACTTGCTCTAAAGGAGTGTAATGCCCTGAATATCATACTTCTTGAACTTGATGTAGATTCTGTTAAGCATCCATTGACATTTGCGTAATACTGTAGTTCAAGAACCTGACCATTCACAGCCTTTATCAATTAGCATGAGCTAAATTTTCAACAGGAAGAAACCATCTTAATTCCAGAGAATGAACACACCATCCATGGAATTAATAGGGCAAGGTTTATGGGTAAAAGTAGCATATTTCAATTTATTTTAATAAAGACTACATTTTATGCTTATATTTTTTCCCTACTTTTCTCCCAGGCCATACAGAATTCAGGGTCTATTTTTTAAAGTCAGATAGGAACCACAATCAGGACCCTAGCATCCATTTAGGAAATTATTGTCTTTATAACTGGGAATAAATTGTTCTCCTTTCTTGTGGCACATGATTTTTTTTCTCAAAGGGGGAAGAAGGTTACTGGAATTTGCCCTGTCTTTGTTCAACCTACAGCCCATTCTTCAAGCTTTTGTCATTTGATTAGCTTGACTGAGTTGATTAAGGGCTTTATGTTTTGCGTTTTCAGTTTTACTGTCCTTGTAAATGTTGACATGGAAGAATAAAGAACAGAACTTGAAAGCAATTCCTATATCCAAATTCAAACTTCTACCAATACCACAGGGTAAAAGCATGACAATGAGACTGAGCATTTCTGAATCTTTTCAGGCTTTCTTTCAGTGCTCTGCAGAAATGTGGGTACAAATGGAGGAATCTAGATTACTCTGGGTTTGTTCATTCAGTGTTCAGTTTCTTATGAAGAAAAAGATTATTGAAGAAAGATGTGACGTGTCAATGCACAGCAAAATTGCACTGAACTCAAGGAAGAATGTGCACAAACTGAACCTCCTTCTTCCATTGTAGCATTTATATATTATTTATATCTGTACTGAGAAAATGAGAAAAATATTAATAGTCTGTTTTAACGTCACTTAGCAATACTTCAGCACTTTCCTGCTGCAGGCCATTAATTGTGAGATTTTATATATTCTCATTCTGTAGAAAACAATAACTAGATGACCTTCTGACCTTATTGTAACATTATGCTGTCTTGTGATCAAATATAAAGATAAAAATTCAAATGTGAAGTCGCCTTGGACTTTCCCAGGGATAAATAACAGCAGAAACCATACTTATGTATTGGTCCTCACATTTAATCTTTTGGACAGAACAAGAATCTGAGAAAGAAAAGACATCTCCCTTTTAATTTATTTCACTACCAAAAATGTTTTGGGTGGTTTTTTTNCCTCTATAAACAGATACAAAATGTTTTAGGAAACAAAATGCTTAGGAAACAGTAGTGTACCAAGCCAAATATGATCCTGTGTGGAAATATTTCCCTTTTTTCCAGATATGATTACAATCAAACCACAATGTTTTCTAAGCATGTTATACTAAAATTGCCAACAAGTTGCAAGATCATGAATTTAAGCTCTGATCAAAGCACGAAATTTGGAAAACATAAATGTAAACATTGAAATTAGAAAATGGCATGTACGATATTTTCAACTGCACCTGTTGCCTCTGTTCTGACAGTAGCAATAATTTTACATTGCCTTGTAGTAGAACCCCTAATCCTGTATCAATTCAGTGGGCATTAAAGAATTACATGTTCATTCCATGTGTTCTCAGTAGGATTAAGAAGATCTATATCTCTATTTACTCTTTCAAGGCCAAATGGAGAAGCTAGGTAGCTACAGCAAAATGAATAATTCATTCTTTGATTTCTGACCAAACTTAAAAAAATAAACAAACAAACAAAACACTGTTGTTTTTATCATGTCAAACAATTTTTCTCTGCCTGAGAAAACAATGGGTATAGCTGGGGGCTTAATCTAGGTAGTTCATTCCACTGAAAACAAGGTTGTGGTTTTTTTTCTTTTTTTTTTTTTTTCCTTAGGTTTTTTTCTCTTTAAAAGTTTCTGAGAGCCTTTGTTTTACTATAAAATAAAGATATAAACTTGAAATGAGTGCCATAGTTTAACCCCAACCAGCAGCTAAGGACCACTCACTAACTACCCCCACTTCCCCTGGAGGTTCAGAGAGGAGAGCTGGAATTAAATAGTTTGGATCAGCTCTGGTGGCTGTGCTCCCTCACAGCTTTTTGAGCAGCTTCTCACTAGCAGATCATGAGACAATGAAAAGCCCTTGACTTAGGCTAAGAACTATTTAATGACAAATAGAACATATTAGTGTATTATCAGCACTGTTCTCATACTAAATCAAAACCACACCACAGTACCAGCTATAAAGAAGAAAATTAGTTCTATTCCAACTGAAACCAAGACAATCAGATGTTTTAGACTAAAAACATGAAGCATCTTGACTTTCAAAGCAAATTCCTTATATAGTTTGAACCGTCACTAAATTCAGCATGTCTCTGGACATTTCATGTGTTCAAATGAGCTTTAAAGGAAGGTTTTTACATTCTGAATTTACTGTCCATAATCCTTTCTGAAACCTTCTGAGGATTGAAAAGCTTTTGATATGTATGTTTAGATGTGGATCACCTAACTATGGGATGGAGTCATCATCATGGCTAGACTTCATGAATGAAGATTTGGGAGGGTTTTACCCACGCTTGCTGCAAGCGCGCTGATGGCTGATAAGGCCAATGCAAGATAGGCAAGTCCGGTTGCAAAAGGCACAGCAGAAAGTCTCCATAGGTGGTACTGTCAAGGCACGGTTCTTTCTACAATGTCTTTTCTCCTCCAGACTGATCCTGCATGTGTTTTTAAAGGAGACAACAGTGTTATAGA
>VXAU01003815.1:0-65943 GCA_013399695.1 Formicarius rufipectus
GAACCTGAACCTATAACAGGCACATTGCCTTCACATGTGCAGCATAGAAGGTGGTTGTGTGGTCCTGCCTCTTTCTTGCCTGCTCTGCAGTGATGGCTGTACTTTACGTACTGGAATACTGTACTTTACGTGTTGGAATAAGCAAATACAACCCCAACAAATTTCAGGATAGGAATTATGCCAATCCTAAGTGCCTTCATGGCCATTGTTATTATAATTCTGCACATCTCACAATTAAAATTCTAAACTTTAATATTAACAGCTACATAGTCAAAATCCTCATTTGGCTAATGAAGTTACTGCAGGCTGCTGTGGCCAAGGGAATTAAAGACATTGTTTCCAGTTTACTATTTGATTTAAGCCCCATGGCAGAGCAGTTTTTGAACTGAATAGAAAGCACTTAATTCACAAGTTAGCAGCCTAAGATCAATCTTCTTGTCTGTGCAGAAGTTTGTTCTGGTTATTTGGTTATATTTCTGATTACTTAACAGATTATTTGGCCTGTAACAATCTTTAATGTTAGTCAGTTACGTATATGTGTTTATAGATTCCTCCTGTATAGATAAATACATGATCTGGCATATATAATGAAAGGTTTATTACTGCCAGACTGGCAAAGGCCCCTGCATGAGATAATCATTAGGAACCATAAATGTCTTTAGAGTCTTGATTTCTTACCAAGTGTGATGTATTCTGTAAGCATTATTTTATTTATGACTACGTCAAAGTTTTAAGAGAAAAATGCTTCACTACTACCTGTGTGCAGAGAGGATTTCAGCAGAAAGCCTTCTAAGAAGAGGAAAATGAGGTTTTTAATAAATCAACATCTGAGAGAGGGACAAATGGAATATTTATCATTTAAAATGAATGCAGTTTTGATTACTTCAAATATATGTTTAAAACTTGAAGTTAAGACAGTTGCTGAAAATCTGTCATGATTTCACCTTGAACACTACTTGCCTTTTTGCATCAGTATTTTCATAAAATTGTAAAACCTGTTAAGGGCGGGAACTTTCATTGTGTACCATCTATTGTCATTCATTTCTGGATTGTAAAGTAATCCTGTTTTATGCTTTGTAAAGAAAATTCTTAAAATTTATATAAAAGTTTTTTTATGCAAAATTGAGACCTTGGCATATGATATGTAGGGACTTTTCAAGATGGCGCTAGTAAATGTGCCTGCATTTTGAAAATAGTATTTCCTTTTCTATTTAGAAATACTGAAGGTCAAAATAAACTTGCTTTCAATTTTGCTATTTGGGCATTTCAGGCAGGTATGATTTTGCTTTATGTAAAAAGCTTTTCATTTCAGGAATTCATTTCAATATAAAGTACTGGCTAAGTAACATTTGTCACTTAAATATTGTGATAATATACATTTATGAGAAGTAAATAGAACATTATTCTGAAATAAACTTTCTGTATCATCCTTTCCATGCTTTTTTTTCTTTTTTTTTTTTTTTTTTGCATCTTTTTGCATTTTTAACAGGTGGCAGAGATCCAGAATCTATGATTTATGGATCTTGTGAACTCTTCATTTGAGTAGAAATGAACTGGCATGGAAACTGTTTGGCATTTGTTGCAGGTATCTGCTACAGGTGCAGAACCTATCTGTTACTAGTTCTGCCTGATATCCCCAGAGGGCATTTTATAATAATTTATACTTTTGTTATCATTCTACTTCTGCAGTAAGTGTTCAAGGTTAAGTGCTCCTTCCCTCCTAATCTTGTTTATGTATCCAGTCCCAGCTAGGGTAAGGGGGGGAATAAAAAACAGTGAGAACATAATTAATTCGTCACTATCCGCTTGGAGCCAAATTATAAAATTATTTATACTGGACTAAATCTGTGGAAGTGATACTAAAATCAGTTGAATATGAAACAAAAGAAATGAGTTTCAGTAAACCTGAAACATAAAAAAATGTTACATGTTACAAAATTTACGTTCTTGCCTCATCCTTCAAATCTCCTTCCAACTCTGTTTTAATTGTGGAACTTTTTTCATCAGTGATGAACCAGCTCAGTATCTGTCTTCAGATTTTCAGCAAATTGAAAACTGGTCCAAGACACCTAGAGGCTTAAAAAAAATCACTGGCAAAAGCTGGGCATGTAAACACAGGAAGAATCCTGTTGTCTTTGTAGGAGAAGTTGAAAGCAACAAGGAATGCTACACCAAATAAATTCTTACCCTGTTAGACTGAGGGAGAAAACAAATACAAAATGGAGTCAAAACAGCTGCAGTTATTAGTTTTAATAATTCTAATAGCAGAGCCTTTGTATTTTCAATTCATATCAGTAGGATGTAACAAAATGCCATCTTGCTCTCGAAAAGAACAAAATTGGAGATACTGTTTACTCTGAGAGGATCCTTGTTTTAAAAGATTACTTCAGGCAATGAAGATGCATGCAATTCAGTTATACACCAAAATCAATGAGTTTAGAAATAGCAACAAGAAGTAAAAATAATCATATTAAATACCACGATACTATAAAAAACCCAGAATACAATACATACTAGAAACAAAACACTGATAGCATATAAATAAAATACTATTGTCTATATGGCTACAAGAAAGAGTATTCTGTTTCTACTCTTATTTTTAATATTCACAGCATTCAGTGTTTGTCAATTTATTGTGCTTACAGCTGTTACATTTCTTTCAGACCTTCCTTCAAGGTCTTCTCTTTGGTAAATGTCAACTCTCTTGCAGCTCTGCAGAATTTATGGCTGCTATTTCTCTGTTTCTCCAGTTGTAGTCCATCCTTAGCAAACTGTGTGTCCCCCAGCACCAGTTTCACTCCCGTTCTGTGCCACCCTCACCTGTATTCCACCAAGTTGGTCTTTTAAAATAAAATGCAAGCAATACCTTCTCCAATTAAAGCATCAAAATAATGTAGATGTTGTATTTTGGATTTTGCTAGAATTCCATTTTCTAGACAATAAAAAGTCTGTATGAAAAGGCATTTTCTTTAATTCACTTGGCAAGAGATGAAACAAAAAAAAAGAAAGCAAATCCTACAGTATTTAAATAAAATCATTTTGGAAACAAAGGTACTCTTTGGTGACTGCTGATAAGAATATCAATCATACTTTCAATTAAGATATTAATTGTTGATTATGGATAAACAAAAGGAGAAAATTATAAATACAAGGCTCATCATATTACTGCACTTTCACAGTGACCCTAAAGTGAGAACCATGTAGTAATTGTTAACAGTATCTCTTCAGTTGTGTTTACCTCTAAGTTAAAAAATGCTTCAATATGTTTTGAAATCTTATGCCTTTTAATTTCTAGTTAGCTTATGAGACACCCTTTCTCATCCTCTTAATGTATCTAAATTCAATGCTAGATTTTTATTTCTAATTGGAGAAAAAGATCCCATGGACTCCAAACTTTTAAATGGATTACCAACTTCTGATCTTCTTTTAAAAGAAGAGAATATCTAATAAAATGTTTCCATGATATGTGGTGTAAAATCAACAGTGACGCATATCAGCACTTTCAAAAGACACTTTTTTTTTTTTTTTTTTAGTGTTCTCAGTTGGTTTATTTTATCAAATTCCATGATGGTAATATTTCAAATACATAAATACAGCTGCTTTAACTACTTCTTCAAAGTGAAAGAAAATGCACCTGTGGATTAATTACAAACAAGGTCAGGGAAGGACAAAAAGGACCCAAGCATAAACTCGAGTATTCAGTTGTGATTGCTGGTATCAGACTCACTTGGATCTGATTTCCTTTTGCAGTTTCTGTTACAATAGTGACCAAAAGCTTCAAGTGGGATTAGGGAGTCTTTGTTCTGAGAGCTATACAAAAGTCAATGAAGAAAAAAAGTTCCCAGATGATAAGTGACAAAATAGTGTCTTGTATAGCATATCCTTCGAAAGTCAGAAAATACTTAAAATCTCCTCTTTCTCTGTTATCTCTTTATGTCTGCCCCAGCCATCAGCTCAGGCTATAGCAAAAAGGTTTCTTATTTGCCTCAGATGTGCTTCTGAAACCCATTTCTTCTCAGATATTTTAGCCAGTCATATCTGACTTCTGTTAAAACCTAAACATCATCTCTGTGTACTGATTTCATTCCAAGCAGCAGTTTGAATCTTACAGATTTTTCTTGTATCTCTTATCCGTATAGGAAACATAATTTTAGAAGAATCATCAGAGTAGGAAAAGACTTTCACAGTTATCTAGTTCAACCATCAAACCACCAGCACCATAATCACCCCTAAACCATATCCCCAAGTGTGACATCTGACGCTTCTTGCACACTTCCAATGATGGTGACTTCACCACCTCCCTAGTCAACTTATTCCAGCATCTAACCACTCTTTCAGTGAATTTTTTTTCCAATATCTAATCTGAACTTCCTCTGGTGAAACTTAAGGTCATTTCCTCTCAGCCTTTGCTTGAGACGTGACAGAAGAGACTGATCTCACTACAACCTCCGTTGAGAGAGTTGAAGAGAATTATAAGGTCTCCCCTGAGCTTCCTCTTCTCCAGACTAAAAAACCCCGGTTTCCTCAGTCCTTCTTCATAGTACATATTTTGTAGACCCTTCACGAGCTCTGTTGTCCTTCTCTGGGTGTGCTCCAGCACCTCAATGTTCTTTTTTGTAGTGAGAGGCTCAGCACTGGACACAGGACTCGAGGAACCACTTCACCAATGCTGCTGAGTGAAGACCACTTCCCTGGTCCTGCTGGCCACACTTTATTTGATACAGGCCAGCATGCCATTGGCCTTCTTGGCCACCTGGACACATCACTCGCTAATATCCATCCAGCTCTTGACCAGCACTATTAAATCCCTTTCTGCTGAACAGCTCTCAAGCCACTCCTAAGCCTGTAGCACTACATGGGGTTGTTTGGACTCAAGTGCAGGACACAGCACTTTGCCTCGTTGAGGCTCATGCAGTTGTCCTTAGCACATTCTGAACCTCATGACTGCTACCATACCCTTTTTCTGGTATTAAGAATGTCAGCTACTCTCAGATTAACTCAATATGAGCTGAAGAAATCTCTCTCCTACCTCATCACTTTAATGATATGTTTCTTTCCATGCCCTTCTTCTATCTTCTTCCCCAGTACTGCATTGAGCAGCAATTTGTTCACACTCAACTGATTATTTTGGACTGAGAGATTGTTTCCCATCACTTTCATCATTCATGGCTAGACTTTGTGAACGAAGATTTGGGAGGGTTTTTACCCACACAAAGTGGGGGAATCCCTCGAGCCTGCGCAGTGGATTTTTTAGGTGAGGCACAGCGTGCGCAGAACTGGCCCCACCCTTTACTCCTGAGGTTCATCTGCCAGGGCCTAGCAAGCTTGGACAGTGACAGCGAGGTCCTCAGGATGCAGGTTTTGGAGTCAGAGTTGTCCTTCTCCTAGGATGGTTGCTGGGCGGCTGACGAGCCCATCCTGCCCGAGGCGAGTGTTGCATTGGCTGGGAATCGAACCCAGGCCTTGCGTGTGGCAGGCGAGAATTCTACCACTGAACCACCAATGCTGCCCCTTCCCATCACTAATCAGTAGATAATTCCGGTGGGTTTTTGTCTTCTTCTATAATTTGCAAACATTTTCTCCCATTCCTAGGGGTATTCCCCAAAAATGAAAAAAAGGGTTCATTGCTCTGTTAAAAGTAAGAAGGGTCAACTTTCCACAAAGCAAACTGAAACCAGGGTTGCCCTCAATAATACTGGATAAAGATTATCAGTTTTGGTCTCCAAAATACCAGGGTAAAGACTGGTCAGTGTACAAACATGAGTTCCCTGCCATTGTCAATGTCCTTATCTGGTTCTAACTTACATCAATCTAGAAAAACTGGTATCCAAACACAGTTTTTGAAAGTAAATAATGTCATTGTAAAGAGCCTTAAGACTGAAAAGGAATATGCACTTCATATATCAGAGTAAATAAGTTATCCATAAAAACTGGCAGTGACAGTATCCATTTCCAGTGCATTGCTTAGAAATAATACATAAGGTCTGAAATACATAGAAATTGAAGTCACCAGGATTTAATTTCTTGGATTACAGAGGCTTGGAGTCATAGTCCATGATGCTAAGTGAAAATAATTATATAACCAAAATTACAAGTCCAAGATGCAACAACTCAACAGCCAAAACAAGACCGAAACAAACAACTAAGGGAAGAGAAATTAAATATGTTGCATAAATTTCTTTTGTAGACTGTAGGTACAAATGTAAGGATATAGGACAGTTAACCATGGCTTGCCATTTATCAGTCTTTTGGTAAAAAGAAAGATTTTTCTAACCCTAAATTAACTTTCTATGAAAGGAATTGAAAGAAGCCCATGTCTTGTACAGCCTTCAGGGAAATTTATTAAATTAATATTTGAAAGCTTAAAAGAAAGGAAAGGGAGAGAGATACATGCATTCAACTTTTCAATCAGAAAATTGTTATCGAGAGGAAAGCAGGGGAAGAGTCAAGGAAGAAGCTCTTCAGAAAAGTGTGACTATTAAGGAATTTTTCTTCTCTCATAAATTTGCTATTAAAAGAAATAAAAAGCCACAATCTTTTCCATGAATTCTGTCAATATCACAAGACAGGTTATTTTCTGAAGATGACATTTTGTTTGGGAATTATCTGCTTTTTTCCCCAACTTGTTGTTTGGGGTTTTTTGGCTTTCTACAAATTCCATTTAAAACAGGGAAGGACATGACAGATCAATTTTCCCTCCATAAGAGAGATGCTTAAAGATAATTCACAGACCTTTGGTGCAGTATGGCAACACAGATTAAAATGATGGGCCCACAAGCAGATTCAGTTGGGACTAGGACTGACTCATGCTGTCTTGCCTAGATCATAGGACTATCCTTTTCTTCTGTGAAATGTACGGATCATTATACACCTCACTATTAAATATTGATCTTCTAGTAAGCATGTGTATCCCGGCTGGGATATGTTGAGAGCCTCGTTGGAGTGTTGTGGTCACAGCAGTATGGTTTAACCTCCTAGGTAGGGTTTTTATTCCATTTATCTAGGAGAGAGGGGTGCTCCCCCCTGGTTCCCACCCCAGCCACGTAGACCCTGAGCCCTGGGCAGAGGACAAAGAGGCCACGCAGCTTGGAGAGGGTGCAGCAGAGAGAGGTTTATTCAGAAAGCAGAGGTTTTTATAGTCCTTTGGAGGGAGTTCAAATCCTCCAATGGGGGGAAAGAGCATTGTTGTGGCTTTGGGCCAATAGGGACAAGGGAGTTAACATAGAGGCGGGGAAAGGTTTCAGGTAGCAAAGTGGACCACGCCCCTCTGTTCCCTGAGGAGGGGTCTAGGAAAGACGCAAAGGATCTCTGGGAAGGAACACATGGATTCTGGGAAGGGGAAGATATGGCCTCCTGGGGGGTAACACATGGAGAAGGGTAAACATACATTTTAAACAATATTAAAGCATCAGTTCAAGGCATTATCAGTTACATTTGGAATCCATTCCCACACATGTGTAAGTTGCATACAGTTTGCTTTCTTGAAAGAGGCAAGTTGATCAGCATTAAATAAAAAAAAGGTGGTGGAGGAGTCCCCTGCAAATTTTAGATAACATTTTCAAGAGGTAGCTTTATTTTAAACCCAAAGATGTTTCACCTGAAAAATAAGAATTCACTTTTTTTCACCAGTTTTCCTTTTGAAGTAGTAATGTGCAATATGATCTCTTAACAAAAGACAGAACTGGTATTATTAGAGGATTCCCATTTGAAAACTTGGCTCAGATGGTAGTATCACTGATAGAAGAAATGTATCCTTGGGCCCTCTTGAAAACATGAACAATGTGAATGTGGTGGTACATAAAGGATGGAATTCAGAATGGGCCTGTAGCCTTAAGCTTCCTAGAGTCATAGAATCATTGTATTGTTAACTGTGAGGTGAATGGAGTGCATGTGAGTGATTTAAAATTCAATTTCTCTTCAGTCATCCTGGGCAGCTTCTTGGGTCCTTACAGCAAGGAGCCTTTGTGCCATGTCTTCGCTCTTTTGCAGTGGGTACAGCATGAAAGGTTTTCAGCAGACAGCTCAGGCAAGAACACAACTGGGGATTTTGAAAAACATAAAGCATGGCCTAACAGTAAAGGGATTTGTTGACTTTCATTCAGTTACCTTTGTTCAGTATATATGAGTCTGTCTGTCTGTCTGTCTGTCTGTCTATCTATCTATCTATCTATCTATCTATCTATCTATCTATCTATCCATCTATCCATCTGTATCTATACACATTAGCTAACTAAAATGACCATTTCTTTCTAGTACTACAAGTTGTAAACTTTCAAACCTATCTTGATGAAATGAGAAGGTCTTCATCAAATGCCTCCTGAAGAATAGATCTTCCATTTATAACTGCCTCTCATATCAAACCCACTAGGGGAGTAAAAACAGCAATTATTTATAATAACTTTATTGGGTATAATTTCCATCTGTCTTTGAAAGCTCTGCCTGCTGTTTTCAGGCTGTGCATGTTAAACAGAAGTGCTTACACTTGACCTTGTTCTTGATCCACTCTTTGTGCGCAGCAGTGCCTTTCTTCTTCTGAAAGACGGGTACAATTTGTGTCCACACAAATTATACTGTACTTGCTATTAACATTCTTTTATCTGGTAAATTACTTACATTGATTATGTTGAAGACTGTTCTATGAGCTGTTGATAATGCAGGTCTATGATTTGGATGTAATATGTCATTCTTAATTTAGGACAAGGCTGAAAGGAGATGACAGCTTGCTGTAACACATGAAAAAAAAAAAAAAATAGGTCCTGGCCACATGCAGTCAGGAAAGGATCAAAGTAGCATTTGTAACAGAAAGAGTGTTCAGCCTAGGCATTCTGGCTAAATTCCAGCTTCAGTAATTATTCTGTCTAAATCTTCCTACATTTCCAAATTGGCGATTATGATATTTCCATTTCTTTCACGCCTCAGATTCTTTGAGCACATTGGCATAGGTAACTTCCATCCTGTACTGTATTGGAGAAGTAACAAACAGGAAAAAATATCCATACTTCCTTCATGTGATTTATCTTGTCCAATGAGCCATAAGACTAGAAATGCTACACTACTGATTTACCATAAGATAAAAAAGAATTTTGCTCTGGAGTAAGTGTGCTGTGCATTCAGGGTAAATGGGATGTGTTAGTAGATTAGAATACTGCAGGGCTGCATGCTCTTGAGGAGGGGAGAGAGGACAAGAATGTTCTAGCCTTTCTTTCATGCAATCCCATCTCTTAACAACAGGTTCCAAGCAACTGATGATTTGACATTGAATGAATCTCAGCCATTTATGGTGGTGGTATCACATCTTGTTTTCATGTGAAAAGGAAAGTAGAGATAACAAGTATAGGGAGTAAATAAAAATGGCCAAACCTAGAATAGAGGACATTCTTCACATCTGGTCCCATTCGTACTGGTCCAAGAGCCACGGCGTGTGCAATCACTTGCTTGATTTGCTTGAAAGCTTGTTGCTGTTCTGGACCCCATTGGAAATGGTTCTTCTTACGGGTCACAAAGTAAAGAGGGCTCACAATTTGGCTGTACTCTGGGATGTGTATTCTCCAAAAGCCTATGGCTCCCAGAAGAGCTTGGGTTTCTTTCTTGTTCGTTGGTGGAGCCATTGCTACAATCTTGTTGATGACTTCTGTTGGAATTTGTTGTCGTCTATCTTGCCATTTCACCCCTAAGAACTGGATCTCTCTGGCAGGTCCCTTGACCTTACTCTTCTTGATGGCAAAACCGGCTTTGAGAAGAATCTGGATGATTTCCTTTCCTTTCCGAAAAACTTCCTCTGCTGTGTCCCCCCACACAATGATGTCATCAATGTATTGCAGATATTCTGGAGCCCCACCCTTCTCCAGTGTAGCCTGGATCAGCCCATGACAGATGGTAGGACTGTGTTTCCACCCCTGGGGCAGTCGGTTCCAGGTGTACTGCACGCCCCGCCAGGTGAAAGCAAACTGTGGCCTGCACTCTGCAGCCAGAGGAATGGAGAAGAACGCATTGGCAATGTCAATGGTGGCGTACCACTTGGCTGCCTTGGACTCCAGTTCATACTGGAGCTCCAACATGTCTGGTACAGCCGCACTCAAAGGTGGTGTGACTTCATTCAAGCCACGATAGTCCACAGTCAATCTCCATTCTCCCTCCGACTTAGGTACAGGCCAGATGGGGCTGTTGAAGGGTGAGTGGGTCTTGCTGACCACCCCTTGGCTCTCCAGTTCTCGGATCATCTTGTGGATAGGGATCACAGCATCGCGGTTTGTCCGGTATTGCCGTCTGTGCACTGTGGCAGTGGCTGTTGGCACTTGCTGATCTTTAACTCGCAACAGTCCCACAGCAGAAGGGTCTTCTGAGAGACCAGGCAGAGTAGATAACTGTTTAACTTTCTCTGCCATCACTGTGGCTACACCAAAAGCCCATTTATACCCCTTTGAGTCTTTAAAATACCCTCTCCTGAGATAATCCATACCAAGGATGCAAGGGGCTTCTGGTCCTGTCACAATGGAATGCTTTTCCCATTGGTCTCTCGTTAGACTTACTTCAGCTTCTACCACTGACAACTCTTGTGACCCTCCTGTAATCCCAGAAATGGAAACAGCTTCCGTGCTACTATGCTTTGATGGTATCAAAGTACACTGGGCACCAGTATCTATCAAAGCTCGGTACCTCTGAGGATTCAATGTGCCAGGCCATCGAAACAACACAGCCAGTGCAACTGCAAAGATCCTGGTAGAGCACGTTTTCTCACGGTGGGGCATCCCAAAGGAGATCGACTCAGAAAATAAACCCAAGAAAGAACCATTTTCTGGGGAAAGATTTAAAAAACGCCTTGTTCTAGAGAAAGTCCACATAACATTCACAGGCTACTGTGAATCTTACCTGTCTTGTTGCAATACTGAATTCACCAGGTATTTTGCTATAAGTTTTTGTTCTTATGGTTTATGTGATCATATGATGTACAAAATTCTGTAGAGCACAATGTTATACCCTTCCACCTTCCTTAGATGCCAAGACACTCCTCTGCTCTCTGTAGGTTAAGCAGAGGATTCAGTCTACATAATTAATGGACCATTCCCAGTGTTTCAAATACTTCCACCATTCAAATTCAAGAGTTAAGGCATATATTAACTAGTATATGCTGTCTTACCTGTCTCCAAAACCTGCCCTACAGACCTGTGGCTTGGCACATTTTGTAGACTTACTTGCTTTGTGTTCAAATGTGCTCCTTAGAAACTCTCTTCTAAGAGCTGTGCTGCATTAGTGTGTCCTCCAGTAAATGGGCCAGAGAGAACTCTCACCAATCTTCTATATACATATGTGAAATTGATTAAACCTTACCTCTGAGTGGTGAAGATGCATGTTTTTCAAGGAGGAATCAAAAAGCAAGATGCTAATTGGCCATATTTTACTTATACTTTAGTACAAGGGGATAAAGTATCTTACTTCCTGCATTCAATACATGCAGACCACTGCTGCATACAGATTCCCAGTTCTCTGTATGGTCAGTACATAAAGGAAAGGCAAGAAGGAAAAAGCTAGAAGAAAGGTTTCACTCCTTTTGTCTACAGTTCTGCCTCTGCAAATGGAAATATTATCTTTGTTCCCTTCTGGATCAAGGAAAATAGGTTTATCAAGAGCATACAGATAAAATAGTTTAGATGAAAAACTAGATTCTCAAATACATATTTTGAAAAGTCTATCCAATAGACAAAAGGAAAGACATAAAGTGTTGCTCTAAGAGCTTCAGGAAAACTAAAAGAAAAATAAAACTGCATTTAGTTACATTATCGAAGCTTCTGACAAAGACTAAAAAAACCTGTGAGGCATTTTTAGGTTCACTACGATACTTCTGAGATAGCACAGCTGTTCCTCTGTCCCACACTGAGTTTTTATTGCAAAGCCACAGCGTAATGTAGCAGATCTTCTAAATGGCATTAAAAAAACCCCTACTCCTCAAACTAAAAGTATGGACAATCTAGAGAAGAACAAACTAATTTTGTCTCTTTATCAATTAAGCTTCCAAGAGTACATGACACAGGAATAGGTTTATTTTTGGCTGATGATGCTGAAATCCTCATTGGATTTGTTTGCTGTTTTACTTGCGATTGCCATTTAACTTCCACCATCCTTTGATCATCTGCCATACATTCTGTGGCCTGAGCTATTTGGTTTTATAATTTAAAAATACATTTAGGGCACACATTTTAAATAAGATTGTGTGATTGCTAAGACTGTATTAATGTAAATTGCTGCTTAAAGACACAAATACTTTGTAAAGTATATATATGTATTTTTATGAACATCCTCTTTGAATCATAACATCTGTGAGGGTTTTGAAGCATCCCAATACCATTATCAGCTGTTATATCCAATCAGCCACCACATTATTTATCTCAGTCAGTGATTATTTTTGGTTCAGAGACTTTTAAAATGGATTAAATTTTAATATCAACAGTGTAAATGAGTTGCTAAGAACAATACAAATTTTCTTTTTTGTCATAACTCAAAAATATTTCCACAGGCAGCCATTATTTTCAATTGTAAAAGAGTTTGGTATGTAGCTTTTCTGATTCTTCATAAAACTAGATAATATTTACTTATTCCAGATGTTGCCTGCTATTAAAAATCAGAAACAAAGCAACATTATGAGATTATTATTTTATTTCTACAACATCTTGCACTGCATTTTATGCTTGCCTCTCTTTGTTTCAAATAATGTAATTAGTTCTCTTATATCAAACCACGATGTAAGCCAAGACTGTATAACTATGTAGCATTTTTGTTATTATTACTGTCATAATTTAATGTTAGTTCATGACTAAGAATCTGACTCAACAGAAAGGCATATGCAGGAGGCAATAAGCTACATACAAACAGGAGAAAACTATTAACACTGCAAAGGTTTTTGAGGTCTGCCTTTGTTAAATGACATAATATTGAACACATTATTTGGTGCTACAACATATCTAGTCGTTCTTTTTGCCACATGACCACTCCTCCAGGCATCCAGCATGACAGATCAGACAGGTTTCAGAGCTGTAAAGCTTCACTCTAGTGGAAAAGTGAGATTGCACATGATTTGGATACTCCTGAACACATCCCACCTGTCACAACTGCCTCATAGTTCAGTTCATGGTACTCAATATTGTAAGTTTTCCAGAAGTGGTGAACAAGAAGTACCATGAGTGCATGTGCTATGTCTTCATGCTGCTGAAGAATTTTCAGAATCTATTTAGACACTTTTTTCAGATTCCTATGGTTTTCTCCCAATCCATTTTCCTTTGGTTGCAATTGTTATTTATTATATCCATTGCTTTAAAAAATTATTAGGATTTTTAAAATTATTTAATAATTATATATTGTAATAAAAAAATCCTACCCTTTACAAGTATGAAACACTTAAAGTGAACTTCCAAAGGTTAAGCTGAATTTGCTATTATTCTCAACTTAATGTAACCTAAAATAGCATCAGTTCCTTGATCTTTTCTCTTTGTAATCTGCTCTTCTGCCCAATTGCTCTCCCCATTAAGGACATTTTTCTAATAGCAAGTCTAAATGTTTCCTCTCTTAGTTTCAGGCCATTGCTCCTTATTCTACCAGAAAGTATTTATATTCTGTGATCATTTCTCCCTTGAGTATCTGTGTTTTCTAGGCTGTGTAAATATCAGAAGCGACCACACTGCAGGGTATCACTACATGTGCTGCAGTACACCAGTCCTCTAAGTGGTTAGTATCATGCAGGGTGTAACACATGCTCCAAGGCAAGCACTGTAAATGTTCCTAGGATTTTCAGGCTCCTGCTTTCACCGAGTCCTCGTAAATGCTTGCAGTTTGAAGAGCAGGATTCTTTTTATCCTTGTCAGAAAAAAAAAAAAAAATTAATTCCTTTTCAAACTTGCACAAAGAAAAAACCAAACAAGCCGACAAAAAAACAAACTAAACAAAACAAAAACCCCAAACCAAAACAACAAAAAAAATCCAAATCTCAGCATTTCTCTATTAGTCTAGTTTGCCAAAACAAAAAATAGCATCATCTTTTGACCTCCAAACCCTCATAATCTTAGTGCTCCTTTATACACTATATGATGCCGTTTAGATACACTAAACACAGACTATTTTTTTCTTAAAACTCCTGGATTAGCTAAAGTCAAGTAATTCATTAGACTCTCCACACCACTTCTTTCCATGGTAACCTTCACTTCTGGCATACTTGTTCTAGTCTCTGAGGTTATGTGGATGGAATGCTTTCCTCCATCCTGCCCCTGAATTCATTACTAAGTCTCAGGCACCCTTTCTGTCCTCAGTCTGAATCTCCTACTCTCTCAGTCAGATTCTATCCCAAGGCCTGCCAGTTGAACCTTTCAGATTCTTCCCTATTTCATTTTCTCTTTACCATCCTAGTATAGACCCTTGTTCTTTCTCCCTCCTTTTCCACCTAGGCATTTTTCTCCTTTGTAATTGAAAGGGCAAGAGGGAATGTGCCTGATCTCAATTTTGGTACCACCAGTGCCAGGAAGAACATCTGTAAAAAGCAAGAGCACATTCACTGTAAACATGCCCTCCCATGATAACAGCAGCCAGCGTAACTGTAGCAGTTGGCACGGTCCCCATTTGTGGCGGGTCAAACAGGAACGTTTATTGAAATTACAACATGCAACATAAAGGTTCAGGAGGGAAATATTCATCGCAGGGGCTGGTTTTATGCTATATATGGGAGGAGATATTACAACTAGGAGATTACATTATGGTTGCTATGGAGGGCAGTCAGGAATGCGAGGTCAGAAGAAACAAAGGCACTTTATATAAAGTTCATTTAGCTTACGAGGAGTACACAGGAGCCACAAATCTTACCAGCTGTAGGCGGCTTCAGAGACATCTGAGGCAGTGGATGTCAGCAAACTTGGTTGAGTTTTATCAGTTCTGGGATCCTCCCAGTACACTTTTCCAAGGCTTCTTTGACTTTCCAGTCAGCTCTCTTGAAGCCAAGATATTTTCAAATCCCATACGTAACAACTGTGCAACGAGCATATGACGAGTTATGATGGGGCCTAATCTGGGCAGTTAATGTGCAATAATGACAAAAGACATCCCTGAAAAAAAGTGCTACAGTGCCTCAAATCACTGTTTCTAGCCATGAAGGCATAAGAACATATCAGTGAAAGAATTATGGGTAAAGTGATGTGTTTTTCCTGATCTCATATTTAGAAGCAACAGAAATGTTTTTGCAGTGAGCAGGCAAATAAATCCCACTTTCTCCCAATTCTCCATAGTGGATGTCTTTGATTAAAAGCTAGTGAAATTGAACACAACTGATAGTAGAATCTTTATACCACAGGAATACTCCATCCTTCACTAGAACCTAACTTAAATAATCCTGTAATATTCTCATTTTTTCTAAGGCTCAATTCTTCTTATATTAATATTCTATATTTTATAATGTACAGAATAAATATATTTTTACTTATACGATTATGTTCTATAATTATATAGATTATTTTATACAATCTCCAGCAAAAAATAACATGAAGTCCAAAAGACTTATTACTTGGAGGTGAGTGGAAAATTTGATTTGGGCTGTCCTCCATTTCAGTATCATGATCTTGCATGGAGAATTGCAGCTGTAGGTACCATATCTTTGAATAGGTGGTGCTGCTATCCAGGTTTTGCATCCATACTTATTTGCACAGAAGGAAAACAGCAGCAATGGTAATCCATAAGATTAAATATTTTAGTATGCTGTCTTCTGAAACAGATTTTTTAAAAAAGTTATTTGCTGGCTAACTTTCCCCCCAGGTCACATCACTTAACAGCTTATCACTTTATGCTTGAAGTTACATTCACTTGTTCTGAATCAAGCAATTATTTAATGTGCCTGTAAGGCAGTCCATCATATGTATTTTTATCCCATCCTCTCTTACCTCCTCAGTGATCTTTGTATTTCTGAAGATGAGTAGGATCTCCTTTGCAGTTAAAAGTCTGATTTGAGGGGCACTGGCCATGTTCAGACATCCACTATCATTAATTTTGTGCTTCATCTATATGGGAACAGACTTAACCTGCAGGTAATTTTTTTCCAATTCACTTCCTTTCCCATGAAATGACTGGATGCTACATGGGTGGATACAAAGCTTTGTCTTTCACCTTGGGTAACTGACTGGAGCACTGATCTGGTACTTAGTTGAGTGACATCCCAGTTACCTAGAAACTAGTCTAAACCTTAATTTTCTGGCCTAGCACAAAGTGTGGATTAGCTATAAGCATCTGTGTGCATTCACCATGCACCAATTTTTCAGGTGGAAAAAAAGAGAAAAAGGGAGGATATAAAACCCACCATACCAGATTACTTATGATCTCTTCATCACCTAATGTTCTGCAGCATGCAATGGGCAGATGAGCTGTATAAACCTCAACATAGTGCATGACTGCACCCTGATTGGTATGTAAAGTATGTATGTGGATAGGTACCCTGTCCTTTCCAGCTCTTGCACTTCCTTCAGCATCTCGGAGAAGGAAGTTCACATCTTTCTTCTTCTGGAAGCAAATCCCTCTACTTCAGCTTCAGTTTCCAAGAGACTGCTCAGGCACAAGACTGCTGAACCACCAACCTAAACACAGAGGGGAAAGTCCTTGTTCCCAGCAGAGCCTGATTTCATTTACAGAAGAAGTGCTGCTCTCCTTGACTTATTTGGAGCAGCTCTGCTTCCTTCACTGTTTTATTATCTTTGGCAAAAAAAAACCCTTTCACAGCAGATGTTTATGGATTTGTGCTAATGACCCCCTTGGCAGCTTTCTGCAGCCTTGGAAATTGTCAGTAAGGAACAATTGAAACTCTGGCCAAAAATCAGATGATTGGATAGGAAACATTGAGATACATAAAAAGATTTTTAGAGGAAAAAACAAACAAAAACCAAGAGAACTGGGAGTTGGAGGACACTCAGCAGCAACCACCTGCCCAGCCCCACCATCGGCATCATAGACTGAGAAGCACCTATGCTGGAGAAGCTGACCAGGAGAGTCCTGAGAACTAATCAACTGAGTCCTGAGTACTAATCAACACCATTAAACAAGCATCCACTCCTGCCTTCTAAGACTGTATACTTTTCTGAACAGGTCCAAAGAACTGATGAAAATAGTGGATCACAGGACCAGTTCTTTCAAAACTGTTCCAGTGAGCAGGTGGAAAATTGTATTCATTAGACTTTTGACCTCAATCAGGCTTAATTAACACCTTGGCTAGAAACTAAAGCTTGCAGTTCATAGAAGACATGGAAGATTTGGCTGAAGAACAGGGAGCAATCAATAGGATTGAGCCTAGGATTGGAAAATATTGTCTCTTTAAATAAAGATAGTATTTGTTTGCACTGAATCCATGTTTCAGTTTAGTCCTCGATCTCCTCCTGAACATAGATATTATAAAATATGCACATAATTAGGGACAATGGTAGAGTCTTTGGGTGAGGGAATATTGTTTTGTCCCTAAGGTTATAATTAACTAAGGGGCTAGCCAAATGAAGAATACATAGGAGTATTGTAAACTGTTAACCTGTCTTTGTTTTCCCAAATTAAAAATTAATATTTTGACCCCTTGCTAAAAACAATGTTCAAGTTTGCAGCATTGCTATTATGTAAGGGTCTAAGCAGTTGCCATCCAATAGTTCATTAAAATAAGTCCAAAAAATGCCATGAATTTCACCACTCTTCCCTCCCTAAGCAAAAGAAGGGGCTCTGAATTGTTCACTGTAAAACCAGTTGTTGCAGTTTGGGTTATTGTCACTCCCTGCTTTCCTCAGCTACATCTCACCTTCGGTCCCTTACAGATATTAAAAATTAAAAACACCCTGCAAAATACACGCACCCCAAAAACTGTGTATACTGTTTTTATATACGTAGTACTGGATAAGAAAAAAGCTGCCACAACTGTCATTTTGCTCACCATTGACTTTCATAAAAACAGACATCTGGTGCCTAAGATGGCCAAGATCTCTACAAGGGCCCAGCAAACATGATACAGGATCAGAAGAGGACTACATATTTCTAAAGTAGTGGCCCAAGGGAGAGGACATCTGAGATAGGAGACAGAATCAAGCCTCTCATGTCCTAGTGAAATGCCACTTCTGGTCATCTTGGCCAGAAGGATGAGTTAACACAAACTTGTTCACTACTTCTTGGGCTGCCACAGCCAGCTCAGATTTTTTTATTTGGGTTTTTTTTAGGTTCTATCCTTAAAAAAAAAATTTACTTCAACCTGTTACTAACATTTCTTGAAGCTGCTTCTTCTTAGTTTAGACATACTGCTGTGTATAAGTAGTATTCCTCAAGAGATGACCAGAGAAACTAGACAGTCCTTCTCAGTAGCCTCCTTATCATTCAGAACTTAGCTTGATCATTCAGTTTTCCACCTCATAATTACAGGTCTTGAGCTACTGTTGGTTTATTTATGTTGAATATTAATTATTGGTGGAATTTCTTTCAACTCTTTGGTCAAAGTTGACATATTGGGGTTTTTTTCAGAGACATTTCAAGATTAGTAGCTGTTGAGGACAAAGGCACTGTAAATAGGCCTATTTTGAAAAATTATGACATAGAATGTTCTTAACATAATTCAGAAAAAATATACAAACCTCACTTTTAATAGGATTTTGCAAGATTTCCCCCAAGCTAGCCATATACTACTAGCATCTGCTAGACTACTAGTAGTCTTCATCCTCATTTCCCTGAGAATGTCCTCTTTTGCTATATGACAAGCAATGGTTCCTATGTACAGAAAGTCTTCAGGAGCCTCCCACAATTATTTTTTTTATTTTTTTTTAAAGTGTTTACTGACCTATGACAGCTGGACAAGGAATTCCCTAAATAAATTCCTATTGGAGAAGAAATATTCTGACAGCAAAAAATCTCCACATTAGATATAAATTATTGCCTATGAACATATAAGCTTGCAAAAATAAAATGGTCAAATTATTCGTCAACTCACACAACAGTGCCAGTAACTGAATATGGTTTTCTTTAATTCCCTAATGGATTTTAATGAAAAAATCTGTTCCAGCATAAAATGCCTATAAATAGTTTTTCTTAAAGCAATCTGCATAAATTACTTGTATGCCAACTAGAATAGGACTTTTTTTTAATGTCACATTATTTCCAACAAACAACCTCTGTTTGTATCTGCACAACAAAAACTGCACTAATACACAAAAGTAGTATTTCAACTGCATTGGTTATATTACTTTAACAAAATACTAAGTTCATGCCCATTCCACTTATCACTTTGAATAGATTTTATTGCCATGGAAAAGCATTACAGAAATGAATAGATCTTGAGAAATGTAATGAAATGTAGAGACCAGACACCAGAATACAAGAAAAAAAGTAGAACTTAATGGAGGGGTATGTGTTCTATTCAAATTCTAAAGAGTTCCCATAAGAACCACATGATCCACTGAAATATTATAGACATCTTATAGGAGATTCAGCTACATATGTGGTTAGCAAGAAATATGCGTACCTGTAGCTCTTCACACACTTTTGGTCTTTTATTAATTCAGGGCAGGATTATAAAGGGCCATATTATAGATGTCATCTGCTCATTTAGTTGAGTATGGAGTCAAGACCACAGAGGTACTAAATTATCAGACATTACGTCCTATTGGTACCTGTTTCCCACCACTGAAGTATTCAAGAGACTTAGCTGAGATATGGCTGTTTACACTCTGTACTTCTATATTTAAACAAAATGAGTCCTATGCTGTTGTGCATCTTCCATGTGTGACTATCTGGAGGAGACAAGTAATTGCAACAGCCCTATTCATGGTCCTGCCCTTACTGCTGGGCTCTCCTCCATTACTCTACTTTCGTCTGTGTGAAGGATTCATTGCCCTCAGCAACATTACCATTAAACTCAGGGGAAAAGACCTTGAAAGCTGTATAACTGAAATGGATCCTGATTCCATGCAGAGTCCCCTAATAAAGCAGTGATTCTCAGTTATGCCAAACACCACCAACGGCTCTATGTGCCTCTGGAAGACCTGAAATATCCATCTGTGGAAATTTTGTCTTTCATCCTTCTGGTCTGTGAATGAGAAAGAAATAGTTTTGTGACCTGTTCATAATGTTTAATGCTTTAATGACATCATCTTTCTTCCAAGAAATAGGTAGCTACATCTCATACCATCAGTTTTACTGAAGGAAAAGTATTAGCACTATTATTTTAATAAGCTTGTATATAATAGAAAAAAATCTGTTTATTTGGTTTTGTTGTTTTGTTGTTGTTTTGTTCCCCCCCCCCCCAAGTTACATTGAAGACTGTTAGATTGTAGCATCTCACCAACCTCTGAGCCTTTCTCAGATGTTCTTGTTTATTTTCCCCCTTGACTTCAGTGGGAGTTTTGGACTTCTCTAAATTCACTACAAACATTCAGGAAAAAGATCTAGACAGCATTGTATGTGGCTCAAATGAAGCCATCTCCTCAATGTGCAACTGTAAGTTAAAAATGAAAATAAAATCACCATCAACAAACCCAGTGTTTTAGGAAGTATTAAGAAATGGAATAGAAGACACTTTATAGAAGACATTTGTCATATGGTCCTATAAATCAGTAGTTACCCTTCAGTTTTGATCCTGCTTACTGTCTGTCAGCACTTCTCATAAAACAGGGCAGAAATATGATAAACTGAAAGGACTTAGAGGCAAGTGATCAGAGGCCAGGAAATAATTCCACATGGAGAAAGATGAGGTCTGTTTAGGAGGCAGATGAATAAGAGGTGTCATGATATAATTATCATAATATTGTTAAAGTGTAAAATAGCAGCCAGTTACTCCTTATTACTAAGTTGCACTGCAAAATTGAGGAGACACTCTACGAAATATAAAGAACACAGTTAAGATGACTGGCAATATTTCTTTGTTTTATAGATACTCTTTGGATCCCTAGATCAGAATGTACTGCTGTAGTAAATGCTTTGATAAATCAAAAGGGATTTAGAAACACATACAAATGTTAATTCTTCCTACTAATCTGTTACAATGAAAGTTCTTAAGGGACGAATGAACCCTCCCTTTCTGAGGACCCAAATCCTTCGTGCCTGCTTACCAGCTTCCAGAGAACAGAAGATTTTAATTCCTCTTTTTAAAACAGATCTGACTTAAAAGACCAGTTGTTGCAATATGATTATTATAATAACCAGTGCATGTGGGCTGTGAGGACAATTGTCTGGCAGTTTTTGAACTAAGTTCCCCTTAACTCTGCAGTGAATATATACCAGTGAGATTGGGCGTTCTGCCAGATCTAAGCATGCCTTGAAAACTGTTAAACATCTAGTGGATGGTTCCCTGCTCATGGCAGGGAGCTTGGTGAATTTTAAGGTCCCTTCCAACTCAAACCATTCTATCCTTCTATGACCTTGATTCCTAAACTTTAAACAACTCTTAATAACCTTCCCTGCAGTCAGAAAAAATTCTACCTATGTTATCAAAGTAAGATGCATTCCCTTTGATGGGAGTCACATCTAAAGCAAGGTTTGCACTCCTTGTCATTGGACTTCCTTTTCGCCAAAGCAGTTGTACCATAGAAACCATTTTACCTTCAGTTAACCCAGCTGAAGAAGGTGATGACTGCTATCAGGTGGCCTTGTCTGTCTGCTAATTTATTTGGTGAGTACCTCAGGAGATTTTCTTACTGCTAACATACAGGTCGTATTCATGTGGAGAATGCCTATAGTCAACTGGACTGCATATATATTTCCATGTGCACATAAGCATGTCTTGTGAATAAAGGCTGCAAACAGGAATTATGGTTGGTATATGTGCTTCAGGAGGTCTTGCTTCTTAATTTACCTTCTGATGTCTGTCTCAGGTAACTAAAATTCAGCCATGAGATGACATGAGAAGTGACTCCCTGAACATGTATATTTTTTCTTCTGTTCCCCCTTGAATAACATTTTTAGTATGCATTTTTCTTCTAAATCTTACTTTAGAAATGAAATAAAGGTTTCACATACAGAAATATGACCACTATGTTATAGGATGTTTTAATTCCAAATTTTGCTGCTCCATCATAAAATGTTCTAAGAGGATTTTTTTATTTCTTAATTTCTCCATTCCTGAAAATACAGTAATCTCACTTTCAGTGATTCTGTGTAAACACACTTACTTTATCAGGAGTTAAAATCTGCCTGTATGCCTCTTGCCTTGTACCCAAAGTCTGGCTGAGCAGTGGACTGCATGAGGAAAAAACCAATGTATTGAAATATCTGTTTCACAGCCACGAACATCTGTCTCCTCTTCAAAAATAACATAGTGTAATCTGGATATATATTCCCAGAGTCAAATTTTGGTAATTCAGATTAGAAGCAATTCTTGATGTTTTAAGGAGCCTTTTTATTACAAAAACAATTACACAACCCACCAGCACAGTACATAGAAAGGGAAAAGTAGAAGTTTATTTAGCAAGAAGGCTCTCGACAGATGCCAGCACAACTGGGGCAGCTAAATTGTCTTTTATCAGTAACTGTTTCATCCAGTTTGTAAAAAAAAACCTTCCAGGTCTAAGCCCTCAGCTATGCCCCAAGCATATTCAGGCATACCAACTGCCCCAAAATTTCATGTGTGGCTTAAGCATACTGCTTCATCCACTTTTTTTCCCCAAAGCTTTATTATCTTTTATAACTGCTCTTCATTTTTGTTATATCCTGTATAGCAAGTATTGCAATCAGAGGATTTTTAATTTTAATCCTGTGTCCTGTGAAGTTCAGCAATTTTTGAGAAATGTATTTTTGCATTTTGAGCAATGAAATCTTTGCTTTCCTTGGGCTGAACTATTTGGCACCAGCATACACATATGTCCAGGTTTTAATACATGAACCGCAAATTTAATGTTTTTGCATGTGGACAGGATTGCCTTGATCTTTCTGACTTGAAATAAAGTCTCCAACTTCCTTCATACTTCCTTTCATCCCTTCCTCCATACCCAAGAGTAATAGACACAAATCCCTACCTTAATTTCCAGTCAAGTTTAATTCAAAATGGTGCATTACCTTTGGATGGTTTATTTCACATTCTCTGGTAAGCTTCATAGCCTGGGGCAATGCTTTGCTCTGAAGTCTTCTTTTTAAGACTCTTCTGTTCCTAGTTGTAAGTAAATTTAAGCCATAACATTTAATTAAGGAATAGTGTATATATAGGTCAGGCTGCATTTTTACAAAACTGTAATGTTTAAAAAGCATGCATTCTATAGGCAGTACCTTTAAATGAAGTCAAACTTGCATCAGCAGTTCAAAATAAGAAGTTTAAGAATCCATTTTTTCCCATATTAATGTGCACTCTATTTCAGCACTGGTGTAGTCTTCATGAGCAGCCTTTTGATTAAGTTAATATTAAAATACTAATTAAGTTAATATTAAAAATTACATGAAAAGTCAGCTGTTTGACTCAGGTTTGATTGTCTCTTTTAATTTGCCTAAATTTCATAATTATAAATATTTGGCAGTCAGGAAAGTAACAGTTTATTACAGAGAAGGCCAAAGCATACTCAGTTACAACTGCAAATAGCCTGTTAGTCTGAAGTGTGGTTCTGGAGTTGGAGCTGAGAAAAGTTTTGAACTGTACATCATTTTCTGCAAGATAATTTTCCTGCTATTAAGAATCATACAATGTTTACTGAGCCTTTTTTAAAAAATTGTACTAATCAAAGTTGCTTTGAATCTCTATTCATCCATAAACTAGCCTCTTATTTTGTAGTGAAACTACCCAGCTATGTTTTCAGTCATACCAAATCAAGTGTGGCTGCTGACTGTTCTAGACAACCAGACATGTCATTTAGCAAGGCTTGTTTCCTCACCATAGGTAAAAACATTGAATATTATGATTCTTCTATTTTACATGTTTAATTTTAAAATTAAGCAGGATAAATTCACTTCTATTCTTAAGAATTTGCAACATCTATTTTTTCTTCTGCTTGACACATTTTTTCAGGATGCTCCCTTCAACCTCAGGTAATCTATATTACTTAAATACTGTTTTACAAACATTAGGGGAAATAGCCCACAAAGATAGTTCACCCCAAAATTAATGATCTCATTGAAATCTGTGAATACATTAAATAGTATTTTTCCAATCTCAATGAGGCAAACAAATTTTCAGTAATGTATAGATGTCATGTGACTCAAAGAAAAGCAAAAAAGTCTGACGATGGGTAAATATGGACAAGTAGATCTGATCTAAAAATGAAGTAAATAATTACAGTTCAAAACTAAGCACATGGAAAAAGCAATAGCAGAATACGCACAATGCATTTGGCTATTTTCTCTGAGAAGCACTACTGTTTTATTGCCAGTCAGGATAACTTAAAAAATGGAAACTCCTCCACATCACAATTATTAGAGGTATTTATTTTTTGAGTGACAAAGACATGGTGATTTAGAAAAAATAGGAAAGTAAATGAGACTCATAAGGAGTACAAACATATGTGCTTAATTTGACAGATATTTTAAATTTGAAACCATCATGTTTACATTTCAAAAATTATTTTTTTAAATACATGCATTTTACTCCAGATTGAAGTTCCATCACAATTTAAAGAGAATTCAACCTGACCAGGAAAAAATTAGGTCATACAGGAGACGGTTCTGATGATTTTTCAAGTCGTTGACTTCCCTTTAAGCCCACACAAAAGTAAGGCCACAAGTAAGTGGAAAGAGATACTGAGTCCCTCTGTTTTTCAATACTATAAAGCAAGTAAGCAAGCAACACAGAGTTCTGAGGGCAGCCTAGCTTAACATAGGGTCATATTCTTTGAGGGAGTTCTTGTGAGTGATAAGAGCTTAATTACATGTTATGATGCAAGTATATCTTTAAGCTTAAATGCATATAATTTTGTTACTTTAGTGGACTTTGGTCATGCTTATTTTGGCTGAGCCAGGTTCAATACTACCTCACAAGCATTGTGCCTGTATCTTGAATCTCTGTCTCTATCTGAAGATCTTTGTTTTGGTTCCTCTTCCAGGTATTAAACATTCAAGCCCCCAGTTTAATTGTAAATAGCACCATATTGTGCTGTAAACAGTGCATAGACATATCTCATTTCATGAGTGCATTTACAGTAGAATTAGTTAGGAGATAAAAAGAACCAAGGCTCACAAAGGCTGAATGTACTTAAACTATGCAAAGCTTTGCAAGTTTAAGGCAATGTTTTGATCTATGGAGCATGAATTTGGAAAGAGCAACTTGATTTAAAGTCAGCTGAAATTTTTAAATCCCCTGAAAGTTTAGATCCATTGCCTTGAAATGAAAAATAATAATAAAAAATGCTAAAATATTCAACTTGCAGGATCTCTGAAAGCTTATCATATGAAAGCGGGTAAATAAAAACTGCACATATTGTTTCAGAATACACTAAACATTTAGAATGAAATTTCAATTCTTTTTAGCTCTTCTCTGCTTATGCAAAATGGTCAGCTATCTGACAGGCAAAAAGAATTGCCACTGAAGGAAAACACCACCGCTGATATCTAAGACCTCTGCACTGGCAAGTCAAATAATAGCCAAAAAAAAAAAAAAATTAAATGAAAGAAATACAATTTTGTGTGATAAGTTTAAGAATATCTGAAGACATCTAAGGTTGAATAGCACAGAGAATACTGAAAAACAAAAGACACTGCATCCTTTGAAGGGAGTGAAAATAAGATTGGAAAAGAGAACTAGGATTGATACAGAACAATGAATACCAAATCATGATGATTCCTAAAACTACAGATTAAGAGTATTAGACAACTAAAATCTGCACGGATCAGTACACTGTCAGAACAATTGGTAAAGAAGTCACACTAAATAAAAAGAGGCTGTGGTTGAAGACAGAGAGTTGAAAAGTTTGTTTTGTTTTGTTTTGTTTTAAATAAGAATCTGATCCTTTTGGCCTTTTGGCCAATACAAATCTCAATGTCCTAGAGCTACTGAAAGGCCTAAGTGACATAGAATGTACGACCAAATATTAGATCTTTCCACATTATTGATGTCACCCCCATTTGTGTCCCCATCAAAAAAAAAAAAAAAAAATCCTTGTCTGTTTTTCCACTTGCATTGGAAATAGCCATTTTATAGTAGTACAGTAAACTTGTTTAAGACAGATGAAACTGCCATACAGGCATAAGGTATCTTACAAGGTCCTATAGATACCTGTCTGCATTATGTACAAATCTATCCATGCGTATTTTTTTTAAATACTAAAAGTTGACTGATGACTCTTATACAGCAGCTTTATCAACATCTCTAATAGGTTAGGTCCACTCCCATTTTAGGAGTGCTGTGAAGGCTGAGAGTCATAAGAACAGTGCCTAACCCCCACACATCCATCTCACCTTGCAGGCCTCCCCACCCATCTTATCCCAGCAGCCGCACAGATAAGAGAGGGAAAAGTCCCTTGACAACTAAGTTGTTCCTCTTGCACATGCACAGGATTAGCCTCTCTGCCAATTTAGCTATTATCTGTCTAATCCTCCTTTTTGAGTAATCTCCTTCATACCATGTATCTAAGTCCTATCTGAGCTACCTAATCAGGCTAAAGCTATAACTACTTTACTGAGAAGATCCAGTTGAAAGCTGGGCAACTGGGAATGAATCTTGGTCTAAAGAATAACCAGCTTCTCCTGGGCTAGTGTGAGTGGAGCCAAAGAAGTGAGATGTTCTTGTATAAAGGCAAGTATGAATATTGTGTCAGAGCTTAGGGGTCATGTGAGCGGCAGACAAAAATTAGGCAGAATTGTGGCAGGTAAACATGGAATAGGCAGGAATCAGAGACATCTATGGGGATGTTGAGGAGTGGAAGCCAGAAAAACAGGAGAAAGGGGAGCGATGGGCTTAGACAATTAACATTGACATTCACACTAGCATTAGAGTTGTGGTATTAAATCCACAATGAGATCAGTGACTAGATGGAAAAATCCACCTTCTACCTACCTTTCATGCGCTTTAGATTTGTAGTATTAAAGTATTAGAGTGCATTCAGTGCACAATACACAGGGAGTATTTATGAGTGGTCAACTCTCTTGAGGTCCTGATGGGTGCTGCTCTTGGAATTTTTGATCAAAGCACATATACCCAAGTGCATGTTTATAGGCCTTTCACTGAACCTCTAAAGCAAAATATGAAACTATAGGCTTTATTTCACTTCAAAAGCTAGAAAAGTCCAGTGAATTTGTGAGACATCTCTATTCCAGCACACTTGTCTTCCTGTGAGAACTCTGCAGAACAGTAGCTTGCCTCCTCTCCAATCAAGATAGTAAATCAGTAAATTTTCCTGGTATCATTGGACATCTCTGGGACTCCTCATGCTTCCAGGCACAGAAGTTATTTCTGAGAACAGAACACAGCCCTTTGCACTCCTTTGACATTATGACAGTGAAGGTTCAGCAGTGAACATTAACAAGCTAGATTTTTGTTACATAAAATAAAGGCTGCCATACTTTTTATTGAACTAGGATATCAGATTCCTAAGAGAAGTTATAATAGAATCAAGTTACAATGTCAATGTGATAAAAAGTATCACATCATTGCTCTGTCCTTTGTATCTTATTCATTCACAGATTGAAGTTTCCTGGATTTCTGTCAAAAGAATTAGTCCTTTAAGAATAGAAAAGACCAATGTCATCTTTGTACAGTTTGTGAATTCATCTTGAGTAGCCCAGAGATTAACAATATCAGTGATAATTTGAGTCAAAGGCATCTATGGAGTACACTAACAACAAAATAGACCATGGAACAAAAGAGGGATAATTCAACAGTGCACAACTGCTGAATAATCATTTTAACCTTACCAAGGGTCAGGATGACAAATAAAATAAATAAAAAATGAATGAGTTTAAAGAAGGGAGAACGGAAAGAACAACAATGTACTCAGAGGGAACTATGCAGTTTTGAAGAAAAATGTGTGCAGAACACAAATTGTACAGCTGTTAACAGGAAGGTAAAATCAATTTTACACCATATAAAGGGATACATTTACATCATTATGATTATGTTGGGAAAGGATTAGAATTTCACTTTCCTCAAAGCATTCTTGCAACGTGTCATATGATTCTTCCTTATCTGATGATCATGATGATGCATAAAGAATAGCACCTCTCAAGCATTGCTTTATTCAGTAACAGACCACCTAGTGTCCCTAAGCTCCCTGACTTCCAGATCTCATGTCTTTGTTTTCCATAGGTAAATTTAATTAAACCAGCAGAAGTGAAGTTTTAATGGTTCACAAACAGTGGTAGTAACTAAAGGGAAGAAAAAGGTGGGGGAGGAGAAAATGTGCATGTATTCAGGAGCTCAATAGCACCAAATAGGCAGATCGATCCTAAAAATGGCATAAACAAGAGATATAGAGAAAAGCAAAACCCAGACAGCTGAATTTAGATGTTGATGGCATAGTACTTGTAATCATTGTTGAAAATAAGGTATTTCAGAAATTGGGTAGTTAAATGATTATTTACTCTTTCTTTAAATCTAGTTTTCAAATGTATCATTCTGAGTACAGGTACAAAATAGGCTTGCACATATGCAAGAACAGGGTTGACCCGTGCCCATATGTAAATTCATCTGTCTAGACTAGAATATTTTCATGTCATCCCATTTTGATCCTTTTTTTTTATTTCCTAACTACTCCATAGCAGCAACAATGTGAATCATGCATGCTAATCCAGACCCAGGGAGACTCAGAGGAGGCAGGTGTGAGCCTCTTCCCACATTCTGCTTCTCCCTTCTCGGGTGTGTATGTGACCCCTATTTTAAATTGGTTTTGGCACCATATATAAGCAAATACAACTGCAGGCTCAGTTTACAGTCCATTCTGCATTGGAAGAAGGTCTACAGGAGTGGAAACCTTGCTCTCCACTAACAGCACTTCCTGGTTTTTGTTTCAAATACTGTCAGAAAATCAGAAATAAGCCTGGAGACAGTTAACTGCAATGAGATGCATATTGGAAGAAATGCCTTCACCTCCTGTCCAAGCATGGGCAATGTCCACTAATGGGGAATGATATTCCTTACCATATGCTTTGCTACCTCAGATCTCCTTTACTACCATTTTCCCTAGGACAGATATAGGCCTTCCTCATTTCCTTCTTACCCTACCAGGGCAGACACTGGGAGTTGCAGAAACTCAAAACAGTAAGAAATAGCTTCTGGCTGTGTCTGTATCCTGGCTGAATGAATTAAGAGAGAACATTTATTAGAGCTGGTGGTGGCCTAAGCAAGCTGTAGTGTTGTGCACATGCAGAAGGTCACAAGGCTCTGTTTCAATTGCAGCTTTGTGGTAGACCTCCTCCTCAGCCTCTTCCCACTCCAGCTCAGGAAAGCTGAGTTTTATTTGATTAAAAGTTTTTATTTAAATAAGCTTTTAAATAAAAGAAAAATCTTTAAAGGAGCTAGAGAGAACCAAATCAACTCTGTTACATTCAATTGTCTACCGTCCGAGCGTGCTCGGCCGTGACAAAATGAGCCTCAGGAGTAAAGGGGATGGGGCCAGTTCTGCGAACACTGTGCCTCACCTAAAAAAAAATCCATTGCGCAGGCTTATCCCAAAATCTTTGTTCGCGAAGTCCAGCCACCACCAACAACAACATTCAATTGTCTACCTACAGCAACCAGTTCACTAAATGACAAGCAGAAAACTCTGCTGAGTTTCCCCACATCCCTATGACATTTTTTCCATCACCTCTGAGGCTTTCCAGTCTTCCTTTCAGCCTTTTGGTCTCTCCAAGATACAAACTGAACAGATCTTCCATGACTCTGCTGAACTCCACTGGTCTGCCCATCCAGTCTCTCCCTCAATCTGTTCAGTAGCATTTCAAGAATTTTCCTCAGCAAGTCCACCCAGCTTCTTCAAAGACAACAAAGCCAAATTACAACAAATCTATCAAATACACAGTCTACCACTGTGATGGCAATAGTTTAGCCTCCAGTAGGGCTGAAAGGCCAGTATTATGAGATAAGAGCAGAGGCAATGAGTCCTAAAGTGCTGGTGATAGTCCTAGACAAGAGCTCTGTTTAGCTGAGATGCACTTTATATATCCAGAATGAGCCCATGTAATTTGTTATGGTACTACTGTAACTTGCAGTAGGCCAACATTTATAGCAGTCAGTGGACCAATTACAGTTTTAAAGTTTCACATTGACTGAAAATTAGGGTTGATAATTAAAAATGAGAGATTTTCAGAGCATGAAATATTGAAGAAAAGTAATAAATTGTAAGTAAGGTTTTTCTTAAGGCAATAAGCAAAGTCAAACAGTTAATAAAAAGCCTGCAGTCTGCACACAATGTATATGCATGATGTATTATTTCTGTCTTGTATTATTTGAAGACACTGCATAAAAAGATTTTTTTTTCCTAAATGTGGAACAGCCCAGATAGCTTTTCCTTCCTTCCTTCCTTCCTTCCTTCCTTCCTTCCTTCCTTCCTTCCTTCCTTCCTTCCTTNTCCTGCCTGCCTGCCTGCCTGCCTGCCTGCCTTCCTCCCTCCCTCCCTCCCTGCCTTTCTGTCCATCGTTATAAGGCTCCTACTTCACTTTGTCAGTTATCACCTTCATCTTTTGTTGAAACTGAAACCAACCTTTTCTGATCATTTTGGTTGCAACGTTTTAATAAGTGATATCAATCCTTGAATCATTCTGAAAGAAAAAAAATACCCTCCCAGTTCCTACATATTAACCACTAAACAACTAATGAAGGAATACATAAGGTGGATACCTGACTCCAGGTGGATACATCACTCCAGGAGAAATATAAACTTTAGACTTGGTCACAAGCTTGTAAGAGTTTGGTTTCTGAACAGAGGATCAGCTAGCAAATACACGGTCATTTTAGTGGCTCTGCCCTACCTATACACGTACACAGAAAGAAACAATGGAGACAAACCTACCCTGTTTAGCCAAAGGTGAGAATATAAAGGAGTACAGTACCTGATGTATAAACAAATAAAACCAGCAATGTGATGGATGTTCATGATTTCTCTGAATGCTTTCATTTACGCTATAACTAGTTATATAGTAATACATCCTGTGAACAGAACAGTACAACTTGCCAGAGTACAAAATAGCATGGAAAGAAGCCAGTTAAAAGAATAATGATAGCAGAACTCAAATACAAGCTGACAAAAGCTTACCTAAAGTTAATCAACTGGCATGTAGATGAGTTAAAAACAAACTATGAAAACTCTGTATCAAAATCTCTGGCAGAGCTTCAGCTCTACTGTACTGCTCTAATCATGAAAACTAGCACATGAATTTTAAGTGCTCAGGAGAACAGCTGAATCTCTGTCTTGCAGTGGAGAAATGGGAGGTTTTTCTGTTTTCCAAGACCCTGCAAAGATCCTGCATTTACTGGGTGTTTTGTTCAACAATCAGGTATGGTACAGCTCAAGGGTCCCAATCCAGTGGGCAAGTTCTAACATTGTAGACCATGAATGGCATCTCAACAGAACTTCCAAAGCTGTGGCATGATTTCAGCAGCTGAAATCTGCTTTTGGCTCTTATTTAATCACCCAAAGTTTTCCTTGGACTCTGCAACTCAAGACAACTAAAATAATTAATTTGAAGTATTTGAGTGAAACCTTACATTTTAACATTCTCCATAAAAATCAGTGCTAAGAAATCTGTATCAATATCTCAAGCCTCTGAAGACTTAACCCAAACAGCAGTCAAGAGGTTTGACTGGCAGTCACCTCCTCAGAAACTGTAGAAGAATGTTTAATGCTCTGGCAGGCAAAATCCTATTGCTATCACAAAAAACAGAAGCTTGAAAAGCAAATGACTCAGAGGTATTGGCATAACAACCTTTCAGTTCTATATTATTTTAGTGTAGTGTTGCTAGGTTCTGAGATTTGTTTTCATCTGAATAGTCATTATAATGACTTGAAGTAGGCTTTAAATGTTGAAGGATTTTTCTCTAAAAAATAAGTAATTTCTCTACATTTTACAGGACAGGTTCCTCAACAGGAAATTGCACATGAAGTGGAAACTGTGAAGAGTAGTCTCACTGGACTACAGACAGAGCCAAAGAAGATTTCTAGGCATTTTTGCAATATATTACTCTTAAAAGTATATATAGCAGAGGTATGTATTTTTAACAACATAGTAGAATGTTTAGCCCAATTAAAATGCAGCTATCTGACCTTAAAATAAATATTTAAATGCATTAACAATGGAAATGAGAAATACAGACCAAATGCTGAATTTGTTGTAATTTTCAAGTAAAATCTCCCAAATTGAATGCATTTCAGGTTTTGAGAATGTTTTCTTTAAGTTACAGCTCTGAATCCAACACCTTTTCTTCAGGGTAGTGAATTGGTAAATTAAACTATCTACTGACAAATTTTTAGGCAAAAATGGATAATAAATTGATTTTGTTTTGGATGCTGGTATTCTGTAAGATTGAACATCCCCAAAGAGATTTTAAATGGAGCCTGTTGTCTTACTAATTCGCACACCATGCTATTTTTTTTTTCTTGATTAAAACCTTAGTAAGGAACTGCTCAAACCTTGAAAGCTGCTAGGCATAACTGAAGGCCAGCATGCGCCAAATATGCCACAGCATGGAGTCTTTAGTTGTCATCCAGCATGTGTCTAAGCAATTAGCAAGACTCTTCTCCCCCTACCTCCCAGGACTTTTGTTACTGGATTGCTACATAGTGTATCTTAGCCTAATTGCACTCATTACTTCAGGGACTACTCTACACAAGAATTCAGGAAATATTATTCCTTAATAACCATGTGTATATTCTTATGCTGGAAAAACAGTAGGCTAGATCAAAAATCTAAATAAAATAATGAATAAACAGGTGCTAAAAGATGTTCTGGCATATTCACAGAATCTGGAGAACTCCCTCAGAAAACTTACAAGGATTGTCTTCACACATGAGAGTTGGTGGAAGAAGCCCAGCTTCCCAGGAACATGAGATGTGAACTACAAAACCACATAAAACAAATCAAATTCCTAATCGAATGAGAGAAAGAAGCTGAAAGGAATGATCTGATAAAGAGTCAATTCCATTTATTTTAAAAGTACAGGTACATAAAGGCAGGATAGAAAATGACCCTGTCTAAAAGCACATTTTCCTCCTCATGAAAGAAATGATTGCCCTCATAGGCTTTGACAGTCTCCTCAAACTGACCATGGCCAGGGCAGGAAGATGGGAATTGCCCCATCAGCCAGCAACATCTTCACAGGCAGTTTTGACATGGGCTGAGGGACACACTGCCACTCAATATCCAGGCAGGATTTTGGGGCCAAAGGCCAGTCCCAGTATTTCCTTTGGATTTAACTGTCCTTTTGCAAGACAGTGAAAGCATTCAAAACTGAATGGAAGCAGCTTCTGCTGAACCAGGTGGCCTTCAGAATGGGAACAGCTTTGTTACATACCAATGTATAGATATACCTTGATTATCTTATGTCTGTTCCAGTATGTGCTGTGATGTGTAAGAGAAAAAGTGCACTGAAAAATTTATGGTTTAAGAAAAAAGACAAGTGTCCTGCTCTGATGAAAAAGAGATGACATAGTCACTACCCCCCTTTGATTTTGCTCATACCAGTGTAAATGAAGAGTGATTCTGTAGAAATTAGAATATCTGCTCAGTAAAACAGGAGAGTCCTTTATAGTTGCAAATATCAGGATGTGCTAAGGGTCATTTTCATTCCTGTTTTGGAGCCCTATGGTAAGCTTTAGAAATAATAAAATACTCCATTTTTTTTAGGACCACAGAGTAGGGGTAAACTGGAAATGTACTTGGGACATTCACACACACTAAAAATGACTTGTTATTTCTAGTTTCAGAAGCTCCCCCACCTTAACAACTGAACTTGAATAAGCATTTCCTGAGCTGATGAGAAAAGCTAACAAGAAGCTAAACTCAGCAACACACTGCTCAGCTTCCTGCAGATGGTCTTGAATCCTTGGAAAAAAAAATAAACAAACAAAAAACCCCAAAACCAAAAACAACCAAGAAAACCCCAAACAAAAGAAAAAACCCTAAACCCTCATGATTATTAGGCATTGTTAATTGCATAGAGGTAAGTTTCTCTTTCCTTATATATATTTCTAAAATCTAGTATCTTAAATTCTTATATTTTCTCTTGTGTTTAATTCTGGTACTGTACCAATGTTTGTGCTTAACACTATTGTCATGATATCTCTATTGGTTGTTTTTCATGTGGTAAAACATCCTGTTCTTCATCTCCCATGAAGCACTAGAGATATAAAGGCAGAAAGAAAAAGCTGCTTACCATACTCATTTGAGCTTTACTTCCATCTCAGCATTGTATGTGAATTGTTCCAATGAAAAAATAGCAAAATCTGATTACTCATTACAATTTGCTTGTTGCATAGAAAACACATATTAGCCACTAAGTAAACATCATTTTGAGGCAGGTTATTGGTAAAAGTAAGATGATGCTATTATTAAAAAGTATGGAAGACCAAGATCAGCCAGAAAGAGTCTCCAGATATAAAGCAACTAAGAGAGGAACTCATATGTGTACAGGCACAAAAGCTGAGGTTAATAAACTTGAATGCTCAATATGTGAATGTACAGTAATCACAGCTGGACAAACATTTTTAAATTCTTCCAAGTTTCAAGGTGCTGCATTTTGCTTCATTGGGTGGTATCTTCTACTCATGGTTCCAGTGACAGAAATTAATTGGAATTAGGCGCGTATAAGTAGGGACAATATGACCTGGCTCAGACTTGCCAAATATTGGAATAGATGTCACACTCAATGACACAAGTCATGTAAGAAACTATTTGAAGATATAACTGAATTTTCATGTAAGAAAATTTCCAAAATGCACAGGGAAATTGATCCTGCTACCCATGAGATGCATTAGCTAATGTCTTAATATAAAACCCACTGGTTTCAGTAAGCCTGTTTGGAATGGGGTAATGGCAGACTAAAACCTAGGTGAAGGACTGACTGCTGTGAAGTGATCTAGGTGGCTATATTGCGATGAGTCATTTAATAGAAAATGGGCAGAAGAAAAGGCAAGTCTCAATCAAAAGACTGCAAAAGTCTTACCTGAAAAGGTATGTTCTCCTGTTTAAGGTATCTGTTCATAACTGTTCTTACAATGATTGTTTAAAAAAGCAAAAACTCAAACCAAATCTCCTCTATCAGGGATATTATTGAGAGTAGAAAATTATAAAAACCTCCTGATGACATCCTTTTATGCGCACATTTTATTTGCTGCACACAACAGGTAATGGCGTACAACCTCCAGCATAGGTGTTCACTTACACCCTCCACCACCAGCCTATCTTAAACATAATACTTATGTCAGTATATCTATAGGTTCCATATGAACTGTGCTCTATGGAACAAGAAGTGCCAAGTGTTCAACAAAATTGGCTCAGCCACAAGTGCTAATCAACACACAAGAAAGGCTGGTAACCAGAATGAAGTGGTGGAGAGATGTCAGTAATGCCCAGAGAGAAAAGAGATGTTCTTCAGACTAGATTCACACAGTTACGCATACCTTTACTCCATGATATGATGTGCCTGAGTGAAATCAGTGAGACTATCACTGATGACAACTTAAGCAGAGCTAAACAAAATACTTTCCATATAATGAAATAAAAAAGCCAAGAATATCAAAAGAATTGAGCTATTTAGCATACAATTGATAAAGAGACTGTTTAACACAGTATTATAGATCAGATACCTGTAATAAAGTATGAACTATGGTTTGCCAATTTGTGAAACAAATTACTTTCTGTTCAGCAAATGATGGCAAACTTTGGAATTATTCATTTTAGCATACTTATATACAGAGAGCTCATTCTGATGTATTAGTTTACTTCAACATAATCTAAGTAAAGACTTCTATGACTTACTGAAGGTTCTTAACACTTTTGAGACTTAGACACTTTCCTCAAAAGCCTTCAAAAATATAATGCTAGTGACAGTAAGTCTTTTGTTGTCAAGTTTTCCAGTTTTTATATTTTTATTGAGGGCCAACACCAACATTGTTTTAGTTGCAGCTGAAATGGGCCATGCTTGAGCAAAATATGCCACACACAGTTTGTAATTAATTCTAAGCAGCTAAAGAAATTTAAAACATATATCTATATTATATATTGGTGTATAATAATGTATACACAGACATGTATTTTAATATTTATCTTTAATAGCAAAAAGTACATGAGAATTCCACTGATAGCAAGATTTGAATCTAGATTATCCATAGAAAATTGGTGCGCTTTTTCTGAAAATCAATACAAGCTCAAAACAGAATGTGATACCAGATAATTCTCTGCCATGGTCTAAAACTGATAATCAACTTGAACACCTAAATAATTGAATTAGACCCTATAGCAATCAAATAGATAGTTCATAATGAAATATCTCCATTGTAAAATGTAACTGAGTAGAATTTTATATCAATCCCAAACAGGTGAGTGAGCATCATTTAGGATAATGCCTCTCAGTCCTGACTGGATCTCATAGGTACTACTGGTGTACAAATAATAAATAATAGTGCATGTACTGTAAACTCTCTAAAATCTGTCATAATACCAAGCATTTTCCATCTTTGAAACACTGTACAGACATAAAACTATTCCTCACAACATCCCTGTGAGGTAGGTGCAAAAGTGTTACTCCATCTTACTGATGGGGCAACTCATCCCAATACTACAAGGTGCTGGCTGAAGCTTGCAAGGGGAGTTCAGTCCCTGATTTCCAGAGGCCCCAGAACTATGTCATTCTCAAGCAAAATCTGAATCTGGCCCATATCTCAGAATATATCAGTGGCACAGCCCCAATAGGCTGGCTTTCATATATGTCACTTGGTCAACTGATTGAGACATTCTCTTTTTGAAAAAATAAAGTACTATACTCTGGTGCTGTGACATGCACAAACATGTATTTTTCTTTCCATAAATCTGCTGATAGAATTTGAACTTCAATATCTGCGAAGGGAAGGCATTTCCTTGTGAGTGCCTACCTTGTTTAGCAGAGCTATAGCAAGAGACTCTCATTTTTCTACTGTTATGCATTGCATGTTCTTTTAATAATTTATGTGAATACACTGATTATTCATATGAAGAAATCAAATTCTATATTAAGGGGCACAGCAGTATTTTTCAGCTTTCAGGACCTCCTCTGAAACTGCAATAATCCTGTACAATGTACTAAGATACATGTTTTATAAATATTTTCCCTCTTTTTAAAAATAAAGTCCAGAATGCTTTTGCTTAGACATCCTTTGAAATACTGTGTAGCTAGCCATTGTTTTGATAACGCAAAAGTAAAGCAAGAGTAAAGCAAGACATCTGAACCTGGGAGCAGTCCCTCTTGCACCAAAGCAAACCTAAGCCCACGGAGCTTCAGTGGTGTTAAAAGGAGTTACAGTGAAGTTAGGATCAGTACTTCCATCTTCATGCCCATCTGCAGCTGCCCTATACCAGCAACAAATTTCATGTCTTCATCTGGCAGGACTGTGAATGGCAGGTTTTTTTGCAAATCCTGTGAGCTATGCACATACCTGATCATATCACTGAAGGCTTCATCATTCATTATGCTAGTGTTATACAAAGACGTAAAAAACAGGCAGCTTTTGACCTCTGCAGAATTAGAGAAAAAGGAAAAAATAAAACATAGTATCTTCCAAATGACAGAGTACATGCAGAGAAGTAAATTAAAGACAATGCAAATGCAGCACAAATGCAGCTTTTAGAAAAAATATTTGCCAAGAGAGAAAGGACAAAACAGGTAAAGGGACAGATAATATACTGAGGGCTAATATATACAGAACTGGAAAAAAAAAATAAATTTTGTTATGTCAATCATTTGTTTTAAATGCTCTCCTTTTAATAACTCATGGGAAAAATGTAATTGAAGAGTTTGAAAGCCTTGCTGGAATTTTCATGTAGTAAAATAACCCTCCCCTCAAAAAATCGTAACTGGCAATTTTTCTGCCATATAGAATTCCTACATGGTTCTGTTTTTAACATCTGCAATTCCAGACTTTGACCATTTTAATCTGTGCAGTATGTTTTATTAATTTAATGTGTTCCTAGAATAAGAAAAAAACCTAACCTATACACATTTAAAAATAGATACCATTCTGCTTTCATCCTTTATTTCCTTCTTTTGGGGGGAGAAGAGGAAGACAGGTAATTTTCTTTTTGTGTTTCAAACAGAACCGTAAATATCAGTGCTCCTTTTATTTTCTTTTGCATATCATGTTTTCTCTCAGCAAGGCTCAGGGACGTGCATGCAGAAAGAAAAGCACAAACCTATTGTTGTTGAGTCACCTGAGGAAACTCATACCGTCTTTGGATTCATCTTATAAAACACAGCATCTTCATAACAAGGCCACTGAAAGTTGATTAATACAGATTTATCTCTTTTATTTATCTTTTGTCCGTTTTAAATGCAGCAGGCATTCACCATTGGAATATAACAGCTTGAAGGTTACTTGAACATACAACTTTTTTTCTGGAGGATATACTCAATCACATGCCTAACCTTAAGAATGTAAATACTTTCATTTAAATCAATGTGAAAAAATAATTTGGTTAAAGTTAGACATGCTTTGAGAAATTAGGGTCTTGAAAAAACAGATCAAACAAAATCATAAGTTTTAAATGTACAGATCATGTCATTTGGAATGAACGGATGCGAGTTGTCAATTTTTTCCTTAGAATTTGAACTACTCCTGATAAATTTGTTCCCACATTTTATCATGCAGTATACTGTGAATATTAGACAGATGTTTCAACAACCTGAAAAGGAGGCTTTTTCAGTAGACAGTACATGACAAGTGTTCAGAAAGCAGTCAATCTGAAAGAGCAGTCCTTACAAAGCCTGTTTTCCCCGCTCCGAAATATTTTGAGTTTTTTTGTTTTGGTTGTTTTGCTTTTTTTTTTTTTCTACTGTCTTGTGATAAATGCACTTATGCTTTATTTTCATGGGACAAGAGACTTTAATAATTTTATCCCTTTGCACTGTTAAAATAAATTAGAAAAATGTTTGAATATAAGCTGTTGTCCTTAGTCCAATTTTCAGATGCAACAATTAGAAGTCACTGACACCAATCTACCACAAATGACCTTAGTCTCATATCTTGCTCTGTTATTAGAATAATCAAAGAATGCAATTCAGAAATAATATTACATCCTGCATTTTATGCAATTCCATATGACAAAAATAGTAACCTAGACTACGACATCCATTTCAATCAGTAGATGTGTCAAGCCAACAAGATTTAATAATAAAAAATATTGGATCTAGGTAACAATTCCCAGCTGCTTCAGGGAGGCTCCTAGCCCTACATGGTATCACAGTATAAAAATAGTGTCTTTCTTCACCATGCAGAGAGGAATGGCCTAACCCTGAATACAAAATGGGGTCAGTCTTACTGTAGCATTATCAACCATCTTATTTACAACACTCTACATAATTTTTCTTTTTTTTTCTTCTTTTTTTTCTTTTTTTTTTTTTGTTTGTTTGTTTGTGGGGTTTTTTTTATTTTTTAAAGTCATACCCATCCTTTAGGGAATAGAGATAACACTAGATGGTACCAAATACTAACAAAAAAAAAGAAGTCACACAAAAAAATTACACAGATAAATAAAAACATTCAATTGCTGAAATATAGCAACATTAAGCCACCTCAGTTTTGTTTCTTTTTTTTTCAATGCTTGGAAACACCTCCAACCACTGTGGGAAAAAATTATGTTATATTATAGAGGTGTTACAAAAATTTAATTTTTCTTATATAGAGAGATAAATATATCTATCTCTACCTCATCATCGTAGAAAATGGAGCTGTAGGTTCATTGTTCATTTCCAATGGAAACAGCTAGTAAGTCTCTGAACCTCTTTTTACTCCATTATGTGATGGCAGAAATAGTCTATCCTCTTACAGTAATGGTTTCTGTTGTATAAGAAAGATTGTCCTATTTTTCAGTCTCAACTGTGAAGACCTCACTGTCTGTTTCATTCTTTAGGGGCATAAAACTCCTTGCGCTGTTACTCAGCTACCCATAATGTCCCTCAACCAATTTTGCTGAACGGAAGTTCATAGTGTCAACTCCACCACACTTGTAATGCACAAAAATGAGGTAGTACACAAAACATTTACTGTTCAAGTTTTGATTAAGCCTCAGTCTCCTCAGCATCCCCAGCCCAAGTTATGAGTGGAACCATTCCCTTTGTTTACTCGATATGATTTCAACAATGCAATCAACATAAAATTGTATTTAATCAGAGCACATTGTGCTTTGGAGAAATCTGAAAAGATAATCAGCCAGAGTTGGAAATAAATAGAGAACATTTGTGTATTACTACTGCTCACACTTCGCAAGGTTGGCATCTTCCTCATGTTTATGTGTGAAAGAGATAGAACAGACTATAGTAAAATTAAACCTACACAATATTCTCCTTTCTCTATCTAGAATTGCATGAATCTCACACTCCTAAGATAACTGTATCAGGATTCTGTCAGGGGTGGTCATGCTTTTAAAGTGGGCTTCATAGAAAAGTTAAACGTATCATTTCCTTTTAAGAAATGACAGGCCCCATATTTCCTAATGATCTGACAGTTCTCTCCAACTTTTCTGCTTAGTTAATAGAGATCTCTCATTGTTTGACCTTAAAACAAAACAAGAAACTGCAACAGGGTCCTCCTCCTTATTCCTTAAGTCAACGTATTATTTATAAAATAGTTTACATCTTTGTTCAGTTTCAAATTATAGACAAACCTCCCTAATACAAAATACTAAAAGTGCAATAGTATAAATTAAGAGTTTGCAACAACATTATACAAACATTACCCTTTTATTGTACAGCTTTGATAACACGAAGTATTTACTCACAACTGTTTATAATGTTGTGAATAATTTATGGTGCTAAGGTTTGTCTGTAACTTGTTTTCCAATCATTGAGCTAAAATCCACACTACATTTTTTTTTCATTTAATAGAACAACTGTCCACATAGCAGCTACAAACATTTAAATAAAAAAAGGTTTGTTACTGACAGGTACTTGCACATGAAAAGCATGCTATCTTTCCCAATAAAACTTCACAATTTTGCCTGCATTGAAATAAACCACCTATCCAGAGTAAAACAAAACTTGCTTTAAAAAAAACAAAGAAAATCACATAGCCAGATGTATTTTGCAGTACAAAAGCTTCATTTAAGTTTGGGGCTAGTATATTGTCTGTTACCCGCATAATCTTAACATTATAAATACTACAGACAAGGATACTGTAATAATACACAGCATTGGGGTACTAAATCACTTATTTAAGATTCCTAAAAACATAGTCCAAGTTGCTAACTAATTTGAACATAATCAGCAAGTAAGTGTGACAGAATACTGTAATGAAGCCCCCCGCACCTTTCTCAGGTGATAGTAAGTTTTTTAAGAAGCAACGTGGATGTAGACTAGCCTCTGTTTCTAATGAAGTTACCCCATTATTGGTTTGTTTTCGGTTAAATTAAAAGGTTTCAAAGTTCTCAATAATAGTCAAACTCACTGTTGAAAGAGGTACCATGCAGATCTTGCAAGACAACTTTTCAGCAGCCACAGAGTTATGTATTTCTGCTATGGGTAAAACTTTAAAGGGAACCTATGCATTAAGTTCAGGAAACTAATGCTTAACTTCAAAAGCTGTACATGGAACAGGACAAGAGTTGTGTTGATAGTGGTCCAACAGTTATTTGGAATGAATGCTTTTAATTTATGCCAATCTCTTTATTATCCTCAATAAATCTGGTGAATGGACGGTTGGCTCCCGTTTCAGAACTTGTTTTGTCCAGACTGACAATGGGAGGGCTGCTGCCTGTGCGAGCTTTGTCCATGCCACTGGTAAGGTTACTTAGAGGTGGGATGGCACCTCCGCCTAGACTTACTGGGAGCTGAGGAATGCCTCCGTTCTGTATGACAGAAATCTCATTATTCTTCATAGCAAGTCCGTTAGTGATAGCTGCAGCATATTGGTTCCAAAAATTGGGGTCAACATTCATGGCCCGAGCTGCCAAATCCTTCTGGAACATCTCAGAGAACTTGAGCGCATCACCACCAAGCAAAGCCATGGGGTTTTCCACAGAAAGGCGGCGGCCACGGCGTGCAGGGGCATTATTCCACATGTGAGTCCCCATGTGAACCTGAAGAATAAACAGGGACAAGAAGCACCCCCAAGTTAGCACATTCTGGTGAGGTGTCTGGCCTGAAATGCTGTTACTCAGAGAAGCACTTGCTTTCTAAAATAAGTGCCTTTTAATATGCATTGAAAACTAATCAATTCCAGTTAAGACACAGTTCTAAAGTCAAGTCAGCCTACAAAAAGAAAACACAATTCCGCAGTAGTTTTTAGTGCATTTGCTTCTTCTCAGTGAAAACAGACAGTTCTGTAAGACTAGAGAGTACACAGTCTCTTAGGTTAGACAATTTCACATGCAAGCTGAAGTCCTCACATGCTGAAGATTACCAAGGGCATTATTCATGGGTGTCTTTTCCTGCCTTTCCCCTTCTTTAATCTTGTTCTGTTTTCATAATATTTTATTTCATGTCAGAGGCACCAATTACTTTGCTTAATTTAGCATTTTTAAAAAAGGACATTTAAAAATGTATTCCCCAAGCTGTGTCCTGATGGTTAACCAAACTGCAGGATTAAGAGTCAGAAGTCCTATAGTAACCTGTTGTCAATCTGTGAGAAACAGCTTTCCAGCCTAAAATGGCTGCAAAGCAGAACAGAAAATGGAAATTGGGGAAGCACCCAAGGAGCAGAGCAAGCTCTGTGATTCTGGTTTATAAGGAAGTTGTTCTGCATTGATGGTCCACAAGAACAGCCAGAACATGTCCATCAGTTGACTGGGTGTGCCATCATGGCTGTCAGAACTACAATGTGCCTGCCTGCATGTACACCTGGAACCAGTTTTAAAGTTCACATCATTGCACAGCTGCTTTCCAGTCTCCATCTTCACCACAGTGGAAGCACAATGACCACCACTATACAGCAAGCAGTCCCTTGAAGCTCCCTTCTCACCTGTCTTTGGGACAAACACTAAGCACTAAAACCTGCTGAGTTCAAGCCCAGTGCTTTAAACCCCCCATCCCCAAGCCTTTACAGTTTTATGTGGCCTCTTACCTTAAGATTCCCCTTTGTGGTAAAAGCTCTACCACAGATTGTGCAACCAAATGGTTTTTCACCAGTATGGGTGCGCTCGTGTATCTGCAGTGCACTTGCTGAGGAGAAGGTCTTCCCGCATGACTGACAGTTGTGCTGCTTGGGAGTCCGGCGAGGGGGGGGCGCCAGCATAGGGGTGATCCCCGGACTCATCACTGTCTGTGGTGCAGCAGGAACCTGGATTCCAGCTGGAAGCGAGGGAACCTCACCCAAAGAGATCGGCTTGCTGTGACCATTCACTTCCATTTTGATCATGGTAGGTGCTGTACTGGTGACCAGGCTAGGAGTACTTTGGCTGGGACCTAGAGTAAAGTTGGGTTCAAATAACTGAGAAGGCAGCTCTTTTAATTTGTGCGTCAGTAAGTGCTGTTTTAAATTACCCATAGTGGAACACCCACGACTGCAGACTGTACAAACAAATGGACGCTCTTTAGTATGGCTGCGGTAGTGAATTTCCAATGCACTCTTACAAGCAAAAGGCTTGCCACAGATATTACAAACAGTACTTTTAAACTTACCACGTTCTCTGTTCAGGAACAGCAGACTAAAAGGAGCCTCCTCTTTGACGACCGCTCTTCCTGGGTTGGTAGATGTCAGATCTAATGCGCCTCCATTTTCAGTTGTGGGTGGTGGACTGTCTGGTTTTTCTGTCTTTAATTGTATCTCTTGTGGCTCTTCCTGGTTACTGAGACCAGGGGACTTTGATCTGAAACTTTCACTGTTGCTATTTACAGGAGACAAAGCTTGCATGGAGGAAGAAGACTCTGACATTGCAGGGCTGCCTGCGCTCTGGCTTTCAAGATCACCAACAGCTGATGAGGAGTCATTGCTCAAATGGTCACTTTCCCCTGATCCATTTTCTATGGATTTTAAACTGGTCAGCTGCTGACAGTTCATGACAGAATCAATCATCTTCATTTGATTCTCCAAAGCAGCAATACTGGAGATCACAGAAGGTGGTGAAGAAGGACATGACCCAGAGTAAGAGATAAGGGGTTTGGATGTGTCACATGCTGTGTCCTTTAGTTCTGGATCCTCTTCCATAGAATTTTCATCAATGTCATCATCAAAGTTGCTCAGTGTGTCAACATTCTTCTCATCACAGGAAAGCTCTGAGTCCATGGCATCCTGGAAGCCCTCTGGTAGTGGCGTGTTTGGAATCTGCCCACCCATATGCATACGAATGTGCTGCTGAAGAACAACCGCATTTGTAAATTTCTTCTGACAAATGGGACACGAGTGCTGTACTCTAAGTGGTGGCTTCGCTCGATGAACTCCAAAATGTGTTTTTAGATTGCCTTTCGTAGTAAAGGCACGTCCACAAATTTTGCATTTAAATGGTCTTTCTCCTGTATGTGTCCTGTAATGCATCTTGAGAGCACTCTGACAACTAAGCACACGGTGACAAATGACACATTGATTTGGATCTGTCATCTTCTTATCAATGTTCTCTACTAGCTGTTGTAGTTTTGAAGTTTCTGACGTTTGCATAGAGTCTAGCAGACCACCAAATGGAAACTTTGCCTTAAACTGGTCAGACACTACTGGAAGCACAGGGTTTGGGAGGCTTGTTGCAATGCTGCTGTCTGTAACAGCAGTAGGAATTGAAGATGTGGAAGCTGCAGAAACTTGCCCACCTGCAGAAAGGTCCGCAAGCCGTGCACTCGTGGGAGGCAGAGCGACAGGTTCTGCCTTGGTCACAGATGAGCCACTCTGAATAGGCTGTGGGGATTCAGCAGATGCTGGAACGCCTGATTCAGATGTGTTGAGGCTCGGGGATAGAGAAGTGCATTCACTGGAGGCAGGAGAAGGCCTCTGGGGTGACCTGCTCATTGGAGTGATACTTGGAGAATCTCCATAACTGTTCACACCTGGTATAGTAGGAGGCAGCTGGAGCCCAATGGAAGTCGGGACGGTTGATAAAACAGGTTTGCTGTCTAACCAGGTTGTAACTGGCTTTTCAGGGGGCAGTGACATCCCATATGGGATTCCAGAGCAGGTGGGCACATTATCGAGGTATTCTGGAACAGGATACGGGTTCATCTGAATGTGAGGGTATTTTTCTTTATGTCTCTGAAAATGAACTTTCAGGTTACCCTTTGTGGAAAAACGATTTCCGCATATGTTACACTTAAAAGGTCTTTCGCCTGTATGCGACCGGAGGTGAATTTGTAAAGCACTGTCACTTCCAAAGACCTTGGCACAAAATCGGCATTTATGTTTAAAAAAGGGATCCTCGGAGCTTGACTTGGGTTCAAACACTGACACGTTTGGTGGTTTTCCTTTGCGGTGCTTCATAAGGGCAGACAGAGGATCCAGCGCATTAGCTGTTGCAGCGATGCTAACCAGTGGATTGGGGAAAATCACGCTATTTGATGAAGTCTGAGGTAGAAGTGGGTTTGGCAGGCTGGAGACTGAGGTGAGGCTTCCATGTCCTATAGAAGGTGGAGTTGAAGCATTCTGGGGCTGCGAAGCACTGTTCGGAGCACTTGACACGGGAACAGGAGTTATGGATGTAATTGCATTTGAGGAGGAAGGTAAGCCTGATTCGGGAAGAGCAGAAGAGCCACCGCTGGATACACTGGGGGTACTTGCTCCAGATGTAGGTCTTGAGATTTGCTGAGAGCCATCGAAGGCAGGGGGCTGACCGCGGGCAGCCTGCCCCACGATGGCAGAAGGAATAACTGCAGTGAGCTGGACAGCAGCACTGGTGGCAAACCCCTGCAGCTGGTTGGATGCCTGCCCGGGACCACCCTGGGCGGCCACGATCTGGTTGAGGGATGGTCGTAATGGCTGGCGGTTCATCATTGCCACTTGACTGCGGATCTGCTCGATGAGCTGGAGCTGGTGAATCTGCTGCTGTTGCAGGGCCATAAGCTGCTCCAGAATCATGGGTATGGCCACAGCCGTCACCCCGCTGCTGATGCTTGCGGAAGCAGTGGTCCGTGTGCTCTGTGAGAACTGTGCAACTGCCACTTTAGTGCTCAGCAGAGTCTCTAGTGTGACATTGGTGTTTGGCATGTTATAGCTTGTCATGGAAGAAGGTTCAGGGATCTGAGGTAGAGGAGTAGCTGTGTTTGAAGTGCCTTGATTCTGGAAACTCTTCTCTGCAGACGTTTCTACCTCCATTGGCTCTTCTTCTTTTTCTGTGTTTTTTATCTCAGAGCTATCGTTATTTTCTGCCTGGACGCCTTCTTCAGCGGCTTCACTCTCTGCCTGGTCACTAGGAGAGCTCGCAGGCGAGGGCTCAGGAAATTCCTCAGTGGGGGGTGGAGCTGCATCATCCTCATTTACAATCAGCACCAGGGGGTTTTTAGTGCAGCTCTTCTTATGCTCCAGGAAGTCCGTCCACTTGAAGAACTCGGCACAGCATTTCTCACAGACATTGGTTTCTTCACTTCCACTCCTGCTCTCGTTTCCACTATCACCATCATCTGCTCCTTCTCCTGGGACTGTTAGAAAATCAAAAGATTGAAACAGCCAATGACTTGCGAGACAACTCTCCCTACATTTAAAAATTTTGCACATAAATAAAATCAATATTTTTTTATTTTTTACAAATTGCCCCACTTCAACATTTCTAAGGTCCCAGCGTGCATATTCTACAACTCTTTCTACCTAGCTAATCATTTTCTTAGCACAATCCATCAAATTATGAGGTGCTATCAATTGTGGATACTGCTTCTTAATGAAATTCCATAGAAGCCATTGATTTCCAATATTTTCATACAATTCACAGCACCTTGTCTGTTGGGTACAAAGCCAGCTTTCGATGGACTCATTATGATTCCCCTTTACCATCAAGCTTCCTCATTTCCAACAAAATTAGAGATGCCTTTGCAAGTTCACTTAAGATTGCTAAACTAATCTGTAACCTTTCAAACTCAAATCAGCACCTGACAGGACAAACTGGACCTCTGTTACTCAAGTGTGGTCCTATACTACCTAGATTTATTATCTTTATACAGTGTTGAGACACCACGAATTTAATGTAATTCTATATAACCTTTTAAATCAATAAGCATTTATTTAACTTAAGAATTTTCAATGAAATGAATTAATTTATAGAACTAACAAGAGTGTGAAAGCACTTCTACCATTTTGACTCAAAAAAAGAAAAGCCTTCCTATCCCCAAAGTGGGCCCATAAACTAGCATTGCACCTTTTTGCACTTTGCTTAGAAATGCTGTTAAATGCTGCTGAAATGAGCTGTTCTGTGATACATAAACTGGATGTCCTATATCCTAGCCGTAAAATTAATATGGTTAATACTGTTAATGGGTTCTGTCAGATGCAACATTTCTCTAGCAAAAAACCACATTAAATTACATGTTATTGCTATTAGCCAATAGAGTTCATTTTAGCAAAAGGAGAGGTTTGTTAACAAACTAGAAATTATATATTTAAAGTTCATTTACACTGACATGTTTAACATGAGAATGTCAATGTTGAAGTCAGGCATACTTTTCGTGCCTATTTTCATCTCTTCTCACAGAAAGACTCAACAAATTATATGCTTGTGCCATAGTGGAAAACCCACTAATTGGTTACACATGTTTAATTACTGTTGTAGGCAGCTACTTCCTCTGACTCGCATTACCCTCTTGTGCTGAATAACAAGCATATTAAATGAATAGAATTCTAATTCACACCTGATCAAATAAATAGCTGCACAGGAATAAGAAATTAACACACAATAACATTTCTAGAGTAGTTTCCTTTAGTTTTTTGGGGTTTTTTGTCATGTAGGTGAGAAGGAATGTAGGTAATTAGGTTCCATTTGCTGCTCTGGACATAAATGCTTTTTGCCTGCCCACAGATCAAGTGACAACAGCAAATCATTTCAGCAGAAGACAATGACAGCTGTAAATCAGTTTTCATTACATGCATTTGCTTATGTGAGAAAAGCAGCTTTGAGGCTTCTTGCCATATCAATAATGTATTGTTTTGGTACTGAAAGAGAACGTACTAAGGTGTCTACTAGGGTTTTTTTTCTATACTCAAAAATAATGCTCAGTCAAATCCTGTGTTAAGGATTTAAGTAGCCATATTCTTTAAGAGATATACTATCACTTAATTGAAACAGAAAACAAAAAGAATTTTTTCTGCAACCATAGTATCCCAAGCTGCATTCTTATTTTATTTTCCTGGATCCTTAACTAATTTTTATACAGTTAGCACTATTATTCAACATCATGGAAAAAACTGTGTAACTAAAATAAAAATTAAAGACCCAATAATTAATAAATTCTTCTATTAAAGTCTGCCTTGATATTAGAATGCTGGTAGTCTAAGTATCTGGTCAGTGCAAGGAATGCAGCATGTATCTGTAATGAGGTTGAGCATGGCTAGAAGCAAAGACACAGCTGATTTGTATTGAAGATAGGTAGAGTAAGCAAATAAAGCGTCTGATACTGTTTCTACTACAATGAATGGCAATACTTCCATTGACTTTGATGGAGGCAGGATTGGGCCAACACCCTCAATATCCAATTCTTAGTATGAACAAAGATTCATGCATCTATAGATGTACTCAGCACTAGTACAGAAAGTCTAAAAAAAAAGGCTACCAAGAAATTCAGGACTTACCATTTCAACTCCAACAGCTACAAAAAAAAGGTAGCAGTGGAAAATAAAAGGAAAGTGTAATCTTGAGATGTCCCACTTACTTTTAAAAAAGAGGTTTTTGCAGAGCATTAACTATAAAATCGCTTTTGACAAAATTACCTGTCAGTTCCTTCAGTCTTCACTCAGCTAAAACTCCCTACAGATTTCAGCAGGGACTTCTGTCTGATAAAGGTGATCTATCTGTGCCTTGAATACTATTTCCGAGCCTTCTAGAGCATCTAAACCTTATTACTTCCCTGTACCATCAAAAAACTGTGAAGATGACACTGTATACTTATATAGTCATATATCTAGTGCTTGTCAGTAAATAATCGACATACATTTTCTATTAAGAAATGATTACTGAATCATTTTTTTTCTAATTTTAAAATTCTACTCTATACTAGCTAAAAATAAATTCTTCTTTGAGTACTACTGGATTTTTCCCATATTATTTAAGACTTCTGCATGTAGTGCTGAAGCTGTTACACTGTTTGGATTAATATTGATAATATATAGCTGTTGCTAGAAATACCAGACTAATCCTTATGGCAAAGTCTTCTGTAAAAACTATGTGTTACAAAAATATCATAGAAGGTACCATGATTCACCACAGAAAAGGAGCATACTGGCCACAGGTATCCTAAAGCATATGTTCAGAAAACCAAGGCCTCCAAAAATGAGTTAGAGTGAAAAAGCAGGCTTGCAAGCAACATTTTCAGTGCGTACCTTCTGCTTTTGCAAAGCGAAAGGATGCAGAGTACAGACCAGTGAGGCATCCAACACCCAACACACTTGACTCTCTACAGAGTCCTTCTGAACTAAGACAATTTAAACAAATCCTTATTTACATTACAGATTTACATTTTAAAAGTCGGGGGGCCTGATCATCTGGTCCTTATTCAGAATCTACTCAGCTCCCTTGCTGGTAGTACTGACCATGAAAAGACCATGTCTCTCCTGAGGCTTTCACTGGGAAGGTTTTCCAGTGTTTATTTCCAAACCTTGGCAGTCTGGGTAAGAGTTGCCTTTTGTTGTTGGTTTTGTTATTGCATATTATTATTACCATTAGTACAACTACTACTTCTAAAACTGCTATTAAGGCATGGTGCAAAGAAAGATGGATTTCAAAAAGCTGCAAACTGTGCATCTCCTCTTCCGACTCCTTATCTATATATTGCTATTCTTTTATTTAAGGAGAACTTTCTCTAAACAAACCTTGCACAAAAGGTTTAAGTAATTAGTGATGGACTCAGACAATATAGTCAAATATGGCTGTTCTCTGATCTAGAATGAGCTCATCAAACACCAATCAGCTAATTATTTCAAATACCGCAATCACCAAGCCCAAATGTGAACATGTACAATCAAAACAGGTGTTATTTTCTGCCCCAGAAGACAGTCCTGATCTCTGTATGTCAAAGCTAGTACGTATAATGCGTAAACTTTCCAAATAAACTTTAACTACTTGTGCCCACTGCCAGGAGGTATCGATAAGGACTTGTTCAGCATGTCAAGATAATAAGCAGGCTAGTGTAACAGCAGTTTGAATTTGAAATACAACTTGTGAAAAAGTACACATGAAATACAGCTGTATAGGTATTTCTGGGATAATCACTTCTCAGCTCTGCTCTCAATGAAAAAAATGCATACTTTTGTGCTGTCTCAGGGGGACCAAGCTCACACCTATAGCAAGTGTGGACCTACAGCTCCGTTTTGTGTTTCTCCTTCCCTCCACTCGCATGCCTTAAAAATTGCTAGAGTACTTTTCAAGCGACCAATGCAAGTTCACTCACCTCATCATCTATCTGCCTTGAAATATTCAAGGACTGCTTCTGAAAAATATTTTAGAGAATAATGCTACGGAGTCGCTAAGGTTCTTTTTTTCTTGCCCAAGTCAACCTCAAACTAGACATAATCTCATCGCAATAGTTTTCATTTAGGATGAACTATTTTGGCATTTCTTTTTATAAAATCAAACAAAACTCTCTCAAAGCTTCGCTTTCTTGGACAGGTAGGCAAGCAGATGACACAGATGGCATTGAAGTAAATGCCACTTTGCCATGGATGATGGTACATTTCCTGCACAGCACACTAAGGCTACTAAGATGCTTCACAAAATGACAGACTGTGGTCTCAATCCAGTAAGTCCTACTCAAATGTGTAGCCTTTACTCACATTAGAAACACTGCTGAAATTAACAGGACTGAAAGAGTATGAACTAGTCATGCAAACAAGCACTTCCAGTGGGAAACAAGAAAGACTGAAAACTACAACTGATAAGTATTTTTTAATATATACACGTATTGGATAAATGGACACTGACTCCATATTTCACAAATGGGCTAACATCTCTTTCAGTAGTACTTATTAATATGAAAGGTACTGCACTTGTGGCTTTTGAAGTGTAAGTCCTCACCAAATTCAACAGGGAATAAAGCTTAAAAGCATTCTACATGAAAGACTATTTTTGCTGTTTGTTAAAACACTTTATGAATGACAAAAATTCATAACAAAATTTGATCATTACTCTAGAACATAAAAAATGTTAAATGCTAAAATATTCAACTTAATTTTTTTTGTAATGGAATATATCTATTACAGGAAAACATGTTTTTTTTCTATAGTCCTTTTTGTTTTATAGCTTGTTTTAATTTTCTGATGTATTACAAAGTGATCGAATGCATTAGGTAGTGAAGAATTTAATCTTTTTTCTTCTATTTTTCCTGAAGAGAATAATTTTTATTATTTCAGTGAGGATGTGATACAGTAAAAATTTTCAAGGACTTTGGAGGAATTGAGGACTTGCTTAGTCTTACAGACATTTTGCAGTTTTTAGTCAGAGAAAAGGTTTTGAATGGGAGTTTTGTCAAGCAGTCAGGATCTCAGCCACTAATAACCTCTCAGTTATTTTCTTTTTCTCATTAGCAGTCTAACAGCTAACAGACTAATCTGAAGCTGCAATGGGATGCAAGATGAATTACAGCACATAAAGCTTATCCTACGAAAACAGGTGAAAAATCGCAGGCAGCGTCTCTCAAACAGTACCCGGGGCGAGTTCCTAAGCAGGTTCCAGCCCACAGAGCCACGGTGGCTCCAGCAGCGCTGTCACTCTGCATCACAGAGGTCTGGCCCTAAATTTAGCCCACAGAAATTCAAACGAAGGTATTTTGAGAAAGTCACTTTGGGATGGTGACACCTAAAGCCACTCAGGTGCTCTGCTGACTCAGTGAGAGTGGTGCAAGGGGCTGACATTGGGAGGCTTTGCTCTGCCCCCCTCACTGAGCGTACCCACCAGACACTTTTCAGGCTGGAGCAAGGAGGATTGTGTTGGCCTGCTTCCTCAGTGCCTAAGGCAAAGGAAAAGGGCTGAAAGGGTGCAGCTGTGGGTCCTTCATTCACCGTCAGGAAATGTGCAGAATTGAGAAAAATTGCTAGTTCTGACTACACACACACAGAGGATTTGTAAACCTGGCTTTACTAGTTCTGAATTTTTATAGCAGGCGTATATCTTTTTGTTCTGTGTGAGAGGAAAGCCTCTTGCATGATGTGCAAGAGAAAACATAATGAACGGATGGTGTCAAGAATGTCGCTCTCTACTTTTGCGAAACAGACTCAAATTAAACATCACATGTTAATCAGGTTAATACTGAAAACACATACTGCTTGTTAAATGCCCCCTTTCTTAGGGCTCTTTACAGTCTGAAAAAAGCCCTACCCAACCACCGTGTTTCTTCTTTGCTTCAGAATCTTTTAATTTTGTCCCATCATAAATCAGTTCTAGCTCCACAGATGTAAATTACATAAAAAAGCCTTTTCAATTATATTAAGGAGTATTACAATAAAATTATGTCCGACTATTCAGTATTTTGTTACTCTGTTACTCTGTATCATGGAATCTTGAAATTCCTAACACAGTTGGATAAAATTAACTAAGAGAATCAGTATTTCCTAAAGCTTGCACCTATTTTAAATTGCTGATACCTTCCTGATGCATTCAAACAAAACTGTCTTACAAAGGAATCCAACGAATGTGTGACGAAAATATTTTCTGAAGCTTCTTTTTAGACAACACACAATAATACAAATGAAAGCATGGGAAGTGTTGTATGAACTACTGCTACTTCTACATTCAGAGCTGCGTAATTGAGAGTTAATTAATATTTCCTAAATGTAGTCATTACTTCCAAAAAGATAAAAAACACTGAGAAGCAGTGTACAAACTGTCAGAAAAAAATACATTTGTTAGCATCAGCTACAACTAAAACGTCTGTTAACTATGAGGACAGATGCATAAAATGCTCTCACAGGCAAATCCAATAATCATTTCAAAGTGCAGCTCACAACATTTTTCTATATTCAAATAAGATTATAAATACACTCTGAGCCTAGCGCACTGATAGAGGATAATTATTTACTACTGCTATCTTTTCTCCCAAGCACAGATTAAATAAAAAAATTAATAAAAACACCTGTAAATTTGTTTTTAGAATTATATTAATTTGAAAACAGTAGCCTTGTAGCAACAAATTGATTCTGGATAAGAACAGTGTTACCTTTTCCTTAGCTCTATCATTTTTTACAATTCAGAGCTTTTAAAGAAAGTTTTCTTAAATTGTTAGAACACGTTTATTTTCTTGCAAATTAATTCTTTTTAACTCTTTATGATAGCTTTGAATCCCATAAAGAAAGATGAATTATCACATACTGAGCCCAAGCTGTGAAACAGGAGGAGACAAATAGAGACTCCTACTGTGTTTAACAATGTAGAAGAAATTCCAGACTCAAAAGAAAAATTTTCTGTCCCTTATTAGACCACAAAAGCTGTTAGCTGGATTTGAACAGTGGAGGGCACTCTTGCTATGCAAAACCCGGTGCTGACCTGGCACAGTGAGTTTGATCTATTCAGTAGCCTAAATCTCAGAATTTGTTAAGTAACAGCCACCTGTGGCACAGGCACTAACTGTACTCTGGTTAAAACATTTGCAGTTTCTAATCTGAGCAGTAAAGCACTTCACTATCTCAAACACTGGCACCTTTCTTTGTGGATGCAGATGTGGAACAGATGCAAGCTTCACAAACTGTAATATTTGGGCATGATATCATTACATAAGGCCTGTGTTGTGTTTGTCAAAATCATATAAACAGCTATTTGCTTGGCTGTTATGGCATGTAGACATTAATTTTGGGCTGTAAAGAATTTGTGTACAAATAACAATGATGTTTATAGAAACCAAGTTTATTGTGAATGCATCAACTCTTATAGGCAATCCTAAAAAAAAAAAACCAAAAAAAAACCCCCAATGTCAGTGCTTCTGACATAACTCAGATGAAAAAGACATTGGAAAACTAACTAGAACAAAGAAGGAGAACTATAGATACTGCATAGCTTTCCTATTTTGAAAAGTGTGTAATTAATTGCATCTTAATTATGTAACCTTGCATGAATAAATGAAGACAGTAGTTCTGTGAACAATCAAAGAAACGCTGATAAATTTGTCTTTGGAGGCAGACAAGAAGAGAAGTCAATGTGAGGACTCAAGCCTGCATCTCCTAACTATCTCAAAACTGAACTTACAAGTCCTGGACTTAGTGACACTACTCCTTTGAGTAAAATTACTCACAATCAGGAGTGCTTGAAAGAGCAAACCTGGGATGTTTCAATGCCAGTTATACGGCTCAGTCACTCCAGCCTTTCACCTTTCATGTACTGCAGTATCACCCAGGACAGCAAAGCATATAACGATCTAAACAATCTGTGAGCTTTCATCATTTCCAGCTTTGGGGACATTACTACATCAACAAATTCATAAATGAAAACTAGCAAATGGCAGCAGGAGAAGGATTTCCTGAAACACTGAATGACGTTTTTGATTAACTGAAACAAGAATACGGTAGCACCCGCAGGGTTAATTAAGCAGCTCAAGATGCTGGGCTTAACAAAAGGAAACCTTTCTCCTTCTTTAAGGGCTGTAAACACTTGTGTTGAACTAGATGGGCATTTGATAAGCAGTACAGCATGTAGCAAACTCCGAGGGATCTCTAGTTAACACTCAAATTCAGTGTTAACACTTAACAGAACAGTGGTAAGCCGTGCTGCCAAGGTCAACTGCACAGATGTACTAATTGTATTATGAGCTTGACATCTAGTGGCCACCCCTGGCAGGGCAAAGCAGGCAAAGGTTAAATCAGCAAGCCTTGTCAAAGCACTTCTAACTACCCGCCCTCAGGGAGAGGAGGCCTGGGGAAGCTTTCTGGCACTCCTCGATCCCACCTTCTCTCCGGCAATCCCAGACTGGGCTCCGGCAGCAGCCCGCGGCACGGCGCGACCCACCCGCGCAGCGCCGCCGCTGCTACAGGTCATCAGCCTGCCCGAGCACTCCGGTGCGCCTCGCTCGCCGCCGGCTCCAAAGTTTGGAAATTCTGCTGGTGTTTCTTTTGCAGCCAGTGATAGGGTTCAGACTTTCTGGAGGAGGGAGAGTGGTGAAACTGGGTCGCGGGGTACACACCACACACACCAGTATTAGAGAGTGGAAGTAAGAATTTCAGAAGGGGTTTTTGTGAAGATTTAGCTTACCCCACAATAATAAATGTTGTTCCAAATACACTAACTTTGTGTACTCTAAATGCAGCAAGGAACTAGTAACGTCCCCGCTCTTTAGTCTTCTCTCTTTCAACTTAAACTGATTTTTTAAATGTGGTGCTTTATGGATTTCTATGACCCTTATAAACAACTATTTTCTGGCTTCCATGATTTTGAAGGGTTTTTCCGTGGTAAGAAAAAAAAATATACTCTAGGTCTAACAGCACTGTAACTGAACCAGCTCTTAAAAGTACATTTTGGCCTAAACTCCGTTTTTTTCTATTAATGGAAAACTTTCACTATATTTAGTGAGAAATTTTAAGAGTGTAAAGGAAACAGCATTTACACTGATATGTACTATTCAGTATGAATTTACTGCTGGAACTAGATTTCCTTGTGTTTCCTCTAGGAAAAAAATACATTTAAAAAATTGGTCTCATTTTATGAGTACAGTATTATCAAAGAAATTATTTTTGCATGCTTTATTTTGGAAAGTGTGTCAGTACTTAATTATTTTAATGTCATGCCAGACCTGGTTTATTATCAGCAAAAGTGATTGATTCATGTCCTGAATGATGGATTGTCAACAGATATGCCTGTCCATGCTTGGCAGTCAACAAATCAAATGAAGGATAGAATACTCACAAAATCTTCCCAGGACTCAAGACTGTTTTTCAAATGGCACTATCACTTGCTATTAATTAGGTTATTTTTACTCTTTTATTACTGCTACACATTTTTTGAATTGTAGCATTTCCTCTCTCTTAGGCAAGGCAAAGTAATTTCCAGCAGCTAAAGGTATGCATATAAATAGCTTAATTACACATAATTTTAAGCAACACACCTTTCAAAATTTCCTCCCTCCCACTCTGAAAAAGAGTCCTCAGGAGATCATAAGATTTCAAGACCAGCATCACCAGATAAAATCTGACCGACTTTTGTCTACTTTCATTGCTCTACATATATCAACAAATTGGCTGATTGCTGTAGTTTCATTATTATTCCAAATATTTTTCTACTCCTAACACAATTCAAAGCAGAATATTTTTAAAATTATACAAATAGAGATGCTACCTAGTTCAAATGTTGAGTCTCCACTGTAATAGCAGAAGTATATACAGAGTTTTAATTACCATTTCTTATCAAAGATACAATTTATAGTGATGCTTATGTGATCTTTATTTTTAAAAACAAAAAGCCTTCTCTTAGAACAAGTGTCTGCAAAAATCACCTAAGTTTTATGCTTGTGAACTGCTGCTTGTGATTTACCAAGTTTTAAATGCAGCTACATTTTAAATTCTCTGAGTAACAGAGAATAACCTCAGTATTATACAGAGGAATGTCTCCCCAAAACACGTTTTAACTCTCTGAATATGGACATGGAGTGAACACATTCACACGAAGCTGGCTGCATAGTGAACTGTGTCACTGCTGGAACTGAGCTTATATGTCTGTGTACATACTCAGAAGAATGTTGAGTGCAGTCATAAAACTGCCCTAAACTGCATAGCCCAATTCCACTTTGCCAGGATGAGAAAGATCAATTAGACTACACTGTATGTATTGAAGTGTGGAGGGAAAAATAGGTCCAATATTTTAAAAAATGACTGCAAAAGGCACATTAGAAAACTGTCATTATACAGTTCACTACAGGGTGATCTCTTCCACCTCAGGCTAAACAATAATATGTCTTTGACAGAAACTTCACATGAAAAAGTCCAAAGCATCATTTATCATCAACCTTACCAGAACCTCACTTGCACACTCTTAAGACTCACTCTTCAGCATTACAAAAAAAAAAAACAAAAAAAAAACAAAAAAAAAAAAAGACAAACCAAAAAAACAAATCAAAAAAAAACAAAAACCGAACCCCAAACAAAAAAGCCTCCTTCCATTATCCATACCTTAAAAATACAAAGGCTACATCCGTGGTTTAATTTAAAGATTAATCGGAGTTGAAGCATGTCCATTGTACCCACAATTCTAATTAATTTGTAATCTGTTGAATTAGGCAAGTGTATTAGAAATGTAATTCCAGCTATTACAATACTTTACATTTACTGAGAAATGGAGATTATTGTATTCTACAGGCAGTTATCTGAGTCCTTCTGCTGCTGTTTTTAAATGTTTTCCAGCATATCTTCTCACTGAGCAAATTCAAAGTGTGAGGTTTTTTTAATAGGTACCTTTTGTTCGCTCTTCTACAGTGCAATTGTTCAAGAAATATATCATCATCATCTGTTTGTTAACACTTCCTTCAACACATTAAAAATGTATTTTTTAGCATTTCATTTTCCACAAATAATTTTGAATTATCTTGAGTATATATCTGATGACATTGCTAATTGTCTTCGGATTTCTAATAGATTCTCACCACCATGACATTGTCCTGTTTGAATGCAGTTGTGTTATGCTGTAGGCCAAACTGGCTATACAATTATTTGTTTAGATTCTAAAACTTCTGCGATAACAACAGCACAAAAGTTACGGTGCAACCAGTCAGCTTAAAACTCAGCCTAACGTTTATCTTCCATTCTGCTCCCCAAACTGCCAGGCTTCTTTCTGCTACTACGAATGTCCCTTTGCTCCAAGGATTATATTGTTGAGACATTAATTTTTAAATGCTTCATTATGCAAAATCTATTTTGAGGTGGTATTAAAAATATTTCATTAAATAAATAATACACTTTATTTGCTTAGTCTTGAGTTAACTCCTTTGGAGACAAACAGCAAAATGAGTGAAAAGACCATATGAAACAAATAAACAATTTGCTTTCTGAAAACTACAAGTATTCTTGCACTGTGAAAACTATTTTTGGCCTGTTGCAAAATGTACTCAGAAACTGTAGCAATATCTTGACTATAGCTGTGAATAGAAAGGAAGAACACTGACTTGACAAGAAGTGTTTTAATTCATGAGATTTGGAGCTCTCATTATATCTGGCCTACAAAATTGCTTTCAAGTATGGCAGTTGTTAGGCTTCCTAATATAATGTGTAAATGATTTACGTTACACTAATGTGCACTAGATAGCCCTCTGCTTGTGTAGCCTGTCTTCACCTTGTTCACATTTCTCAAATGAAAGTGCAAACCCAACAGCACTACTTTAGCTTGTTAATTGTTAACTATCAAGGGTTCCACTCTATTAATTAAAATATGTTTTAATAAAAGGAAACACAGCACATTTTGGTAACAGCATTCTAAGGCTGAAAAGTATTTACACTTGCATTTTAGGGCTGCTGTGAAAGCCGATTTTGTGCTATTCAGGGGCCACAATAATAACGCTTTAAAATTCCTCACTGGGATGCAATGTAGTCCTTTTGATGGAAAGACTGTCTTTCTCATTCGGCAGAAATAAATCCATTCATTTGATCATGTAGTCATTGAGGGCAATACAAAACAAACCAAGTGTGAGAAATTCTATGTGATGAAGTAAACAAAACAAAACCCCCCCAAAAAAGGAGAAAAAAGAACATTTCCATGACAAAAAGATTCTTTGTCCTTAATCTACCCACCATATGCAAGCGTTTCTTTTTAGCATATCTCTTGTTCTAATCTCGGGTGACATGGCTACATAGATAAGATTCACAAAACAAAAACCCAGTTTAACAATTTTTTTCAATTTATTAACTCTCCAGGAGTGTCATAATGAAGTAGTGGGGTTTTATTTTTCTGTAGTGAAATGGATTCAGAGCGTGCAAAAGTTTATAATGCTAAATTCTTAGACCTAGAACCTACACCAACAGAGATGTGCTCAACAAATGTTGTAATGAAATGCTCTCATCTGCTTGCCTGTATTAATTTATTTTACACGACCACAGTATCCTAAAGAAAAAAATAATTTTGAAATTGCACTGCTTTGCTCCTTCACTGTGACAGAAGGATGCATTTCTCCATGTGCCTGTTATTGTCAATACCCAAGCGGGTTTTCCTGGAGCAGTGGCAGTAGCCCCCTTAGCAGCTCTGGACAGTGGGACTCGTCCCTGCCTCCCCAAATACCCTGGGAAGGAGCAGGCGGCTTAACAATTTGCCAGTCTGACAGATGTTTTAACCTGATGAAGTGGATTCACGCTGCCTTAAGCTTCAGGGCTGTAAAGTTCAGATACAATAGTCAGAATCCTCCTCGGGCTTCAACTTTGCTGCCTTTCTCTCCCCCCAGATGAAACTTATGAGTAATTATAGTTTTAAAGCCGGAGAAGGACTTTTTTTCCTTTTCCGAGGGACAGAGAGGGGGGATAAAACAGAGGAGCAAGGGGCCTACACAGAAAACGAAAACACTGGTTATGTGAGGAATGAAGAAAGCAGTGGGCTCCATGCACTGAGGAAAAGAAAAACTTTCAAGTAGAAGCTTTTCAACTTAGCCCAGGAGAAGCAAGCATGGGCTCTGGTGTTCTTTTGCAGACTGCAGTGCTAGGAACTACTAAGAAAATTAAAACTTTAAAAAAAAAAAAAAAAAGTTAGAAGAAAACCCTGCAGCCCTATTCTCGAAAATAAAATTTCAACAAAGTCGAAACAAGGCGTGATTACAGTCCAAATTTCCCTGGCTCTGGACACTTGTTCACTGTCCGCCTGGAAACCCAGATGCAAGAAAGCAAGTGTGCCTGTGCCTGCGTGTGGGGAGCGAGCGAGGAATGGCGGATGGGCGAGAAAATAACCCGTCCCCACAGCCTGCAGCCAGCGCGACAGAGGCTGGTGGCGGTGGTGGCACTGCGTGTCACCTACCACTGATAATAATAACAGTCGCAGCAGAGCCAGGAGGCGAAGAAATAAAAGCAGCGCGGGAGGAAGGAGGTGAAAAGCGGCTATTCAATCTTATCGAAAATAATGAAACCAACTCCGCTGGCCCTGCGCACCCGAGCGGCCCTGCCTGCCCCTGCCGGGTCTCCTCCGCTCCCCCGGAGCAAACGGGGGGAGCGGCCGGGGCATCTCTCGCAGCCTGTGCAGGCGACCCGCGTAGAAGGGGGCAGCCCCTGGCAGCAGGCGCAGTGGGGCTGCCTCGGCAGCCCGCGGGATCCCCCGCTGATGAGGGCAGGGCATCCCGGCCATCCCAACTTTCCTGCCAGTGGGGCGAGGAAACTATGGCTTCTGTCCGCTCCGAGCCTCCGCCAGGAGGGAGCAGGAGGGAGAAAAAGGGGGTACCCAGTAACAGAGAGAGCGAGAAGCAGCAGGAGGACGCAGGCGCTGCTCCGGGGCGCCTGCTCCTGCAGCTACTTGAGCCCGGGTGAGTAAGGCGGGCCAAACCTCGCCGCCGAGCCCAGCCGCGATCAAAGCGCTGGGAAAGCCGGGAGGTTGCTGCTGGGAGGGCTGGTTAGGCAGGGGATGGGCTGCAGAAACTTGACTAAACTGCGAACTTCTCAGTTCCGCTGCCTCTTCCCCCAGCCGCTCTAATTCCCATTCACCCGCCGCAGTATAATTGCGCTCCCATATTCACCATCACCATAAATTCACCTATCGCCATCCAAAACACATCCACAAAGACAGAGAGAGAGCGCAAGAGAGAGAGAGAGAAGGAGGCAGAGGAGCCGGGAGTCCTTACCGTGCTCGGAAACTACCTCCGCTTGCAGCTCTTCGTCCGACTTGAGATGCTGGGGTTTCGCTTGCTTTCGACGAGACATGCTAACTGAGCCGTCTTGACTCTGCTTTTTGCAGAGGCATCAGCGACGTGGAGGTGGAAAGGAGAGAGGGAGGAACTGGGAACGAGGGAAGGGGGATTTGGGGTTGGAAATAACTGTTCACAAATAAAAGTCGAGTTGCAGAACAAACCAAACAACAGAAAAGGCAACCCCGGGGAAAAATATATTTTTTTTAAAGGGCAAGCCTAACCAGTGAGCCAAACTGGGAGTGAGTGAATGAGAGGGTGCGCGGGTGAGCGACCAGGGGATGAGCCGGGCGGGGTGTGCGCGGGGCGGTGGGTTGGGGCGGCTGCGCGCAGCGCGCATGGGGCGCAGTAATTATGATTGTGAATAATGCATGGCGATTAATGGTGCTGGGGGCGAGCGCGGATTGGCGCGGCTCCAGCGGACTCAGGCTGCATATGTAAATGAAAGACGGGGCTCCGCAATTAGCCGGTTCGCTCCGCCAAATGATGCGTCTCCCCGGCACGGGCAGCGCCGCTTGCGAGAGGTACCGACCGCGGCGGCAGCAGCAGCGAAGCACACACGCACCACGAAGGGAATCTGTTTTGCACACACTTTACACAACATATGTGCAAGGTTCACTTTTTGGGAAAGGTCACGATCTTCTATTTTCTGTTTGCCCTTTTTTCTTCCCGTCGTTTCTCAGTTTCTCTGCATTCTTACGGGCCTGTATTTTTTTTCCGCTTTTCTTCACATTACGTTCTCTTCTCTCTCGGTCTCTCTTTCCCCAGAAGTTGATCTGCAAGGCATCTGAAGCATCTGGTTTCTGTGTGCGTGTGAGTAATTTCTTCCCAGAAGAAACTTTTGTGTGTGCCTTTCCCCCTTTCTTTTCTGTGTGCTTTTTCGGCGTTGCTCTGCTCTTTCTCCTTGATCTTCACATGCTTGCCTTTAGCTTTTCATCTTGTCTCTTTTTTCCGTCGCTCTGTCTCCCCGGCTGACTTTTGTTCTCTCGAAAGCGCACGCACGCAAATGGAGAAGACCTTGGGCAGTTTTGTCTTTCACCTCTCCTTCCTTCTTTGTCTTGCAGCTTCTTTCTCCAAGCAGAGACTCCCCGTTGGTGGTGGTGGTGGTCACTTCCTGTTGTCCATTGGTAGGAAGTTTTTTTTCTTTCTTCCCCCTTTCTCTCAGGTTGTAATGACTTTTTGTGACACTTCTGACCCTTCTGCCCACCCACTCGTCCCAGCTTAGCCGTGTGTCCTGTTAATGACAGCGGGCTCGCGTGTGCGTCGATGAGCAAATCCTCGGTCTCCAGCAAATAGTACGGATCCTCTATCAGTTTTGGGGGGCGGGGGCGGCTGTTTTTGTTGTCGCTGGGGTGATGTCCCCTCCCCTGCCTTGCCTCGTTCGCAGAGGCGCCGGCAGCCGCTCCCTGCGCGGCGGTTCCGGCGGCCGCTGCCTACGTTCCGTGCCGAGGAGCGCTGCGCCCACCTCGGTCGTTCCTGATTTCGGGCAGATAAACTTTCTAGTTTGGGAGCGGTGCGGGTCACACGGCAGCTCCTCCTACTCTCCTCCTCCTCCGCCTCCCGTGCCGCGCTGCCGGGGCTGCTGCCGGGACTGCCCCCACTCCCGCAGCCCGATCCTCTCCCCGCGGCTGCTGAGCTTCCCTCTCCGTACGCACTTTCCCAAGAACGGCTTTTCTCCCAGGCCACCCCCCCCNGCATTACAAGTTGCCGGGGAGCCGAGCCTCCCCCGCCCCGTCCCGCCAACTCGCGTCCCTCCCGCCTCGTCCGTCCCCCGGGGAGGCGGGCGGCCCCTCTGCCGAGCAGAAGCTCCGTCTCCCCGGCCGCCGCCACAAGTTGCCGCTTCCCGTGGCCGTCCCTGCCCGCCCGCTCCCATGACAGCCAGCAGCCGCTAGGATGTACCCCACGGTCGCCGATCGCCGCCGCGCCGCGCAGGGTCCCGCAGTGCGCGCACTGCCCTATCGCGCAGCTCCGCGCCGTGTTGTGCTTGTGTGCTTTCGGGGAACGGGAGGGGGATCCTCCTGCGACACCATCCGCCGTTTTGCTTTGATTTGGGATTTTTCTCTCTCTCTTTTTTTTTTTTTTTTTTAAATCTGTTAGTCGCAGCCCGTCCCCTTGGCGCGCTGCTCCCCTGTCGATCCCCGCCCCGTGCCGCGCTCGGCGGAGCGGTCCGGCGCCGGCCTGCGCAGAGGCGTAGCCCACCTTACCGGGCGCGGGAGGGAGGCGGGCAGCTGCGCGCATGGGGCCAGGGATCAGTGAAAGGATTTGCGCCTAATACCCCCACCCCAGCCCGTGTAATCCAGCCCTAGTCCTTAAAACACACTAACCCCGGCTTCTTTGGGAGCCTTCTCTGTGTAAACTTTCCCTGCTGATAGCTCCTATTATCTCGCGCGCTCTGATACCCTGTCTCTGGGCTTTCGGTTGATTCCTCACTTTTATGTTGGTAGGCAAACCAAATAAAGTTAGAAGCGATAGTTTAGGCCACTTCGGATACTTTGGTCATATGCATAACATCAGCGATTTCTGTGGGGCAGGTATTCGTTAGAAACGGGCACAGCCCTTAAGGGAAACAACACTGAAACGTCGGATCAATGTTTTTTTGGTATTAGACGAGTATACTTCTCTGTCCTTTGTTTAGCGAGATGAATGCACGACAAGCCTCATAATGATTTCTCGCTTTATAATCAAAAAACTTGTTTACTGCCTCTAAATTCTAATGCATCTTCTTTCTGTGCATCCATCCTCTCTGAAAGTTTGGTCGCACTGAGCGTGTCTCTTTTAAAATATCCGCAGACAATCGTGGTGATTGAAATCTGATGCAATTTTCTAATATGAAGTGGGAGGGGACGAGCGCATTAATTGAGCGTAGGTTGTTTTTTTCCTCAGAGGTAAGTATTTATGGCACCCGGCGCACAAGAATAACACATCGCACGCGTATTTGTATATGCTGCATTATCCTGTAGGCAGAGTGCAAGTGAAAGGATGCGTGTGATGGTGTTCGGATAACCCTCAGCACCTCAGCCGCGAGTGGGGAGCTGGAGTTAGGGCGTCCCTTTAAAAAAATTAGAAGGACATTTTTTCCCGACTTATTTTAGGTGCAGAGGCTTAGGTACTCCCTGTGACAGAAACATTTGCCCAGGATGGGGGAGGACACACTTTCACCTCGCCCATTCATTTTTTTTCCCCAATTGAAGGAGTAGCAGAAGCCTGTCAATTTTCATCCAGTAATCTTTTGAAACGATTTGTCACTGAGGCAACATTTTTTTAATTTTTTTTACTCCCTAAACTTAAGCGTTTTCTAATTGCTCAGTGTCTGGTAGTTCCTCCAGCAGCAGACGATTTCTTCAAGTGCGTTTTAAACGTCCGATGTGGGGGAGAGGGGGAGGGAGGCATCTCATTGACAGCGTTATGAAACCAAAACTTTGTCCTTTGTAAAAATTGAAATGATTGAAAATTAATATGAATTTGTGGAACATGGGACGATCTTTAAGTGGACAATTAAACAATCCCGTCTTTAATGTTTAATGAACAATGGAGAACACAGCAGTCAAGAAAGGCATAATTATCAGATTTGTATCTCTTGATATTAACATATTCTAGGGTTACAAGTGATACATTTTATGGTTTTCTTTTCCCTTATGCTGCTCGCCTTTCCACCTTTTCTCTCGGAGAATAAGCCGGCCGCGCTGCGCTGGGGTCGCGGAGCCGGTTGTCGGGCGGCGCGGGGCTGCCGCTGCCCTCCGCCGGGGAAGAGCGGGGAGCCTCGGCTCCGCCAGGCACCGCTGGGATGCACCGCCGGCAACGGCGCGCATCGCCAGGGGAAACTTTCTACCCGACCTCCGTGGAAAACCCTGACAGTGTAGAGGGCTCGGGAGGCGAGTGGAAAGTTATGAAATGATAGGCGTCTCCTCTGGTCCCTTCCTCTTCCCCTGCTCCTCATTGCACCGCAAAGTTTTCCACTAACCTTCTAATTAATTTTTCTGACTCGAGGGCGAAAAAAAAATTATAATGATGCATTCGCTGAAATTGGGCTGCGAAAAAACACGGCCACTGCAGAGGGAGGAAGTACAGAGGGTGGGATCGCCTTGCCGTGTAAATCTCTGCGCACCCACACAGGTGCTCAGGAGAGTGGGGGACGCGGTTGTGGGGCTGGCAGTCACGCGTGTTCCAGCGCAAACCGCACCCACTCGCGTCCCCCCCGCTGTGGCTGGTGGGTCCACCAAAATACTTTGCTAGCGATGGGAAACAAAAGTGGTTTTTCTGTTCGTAATTAATTTTTTAATTGTCTTCTTTTGCAGTATTGCTTTTATCATCAGAAGTGAGATGTTATTATTCTGCCTGCTTAACAATATTATTTACCCAGTATACTTTCTTTTTTACAGTAATAGGACACCTAGTTATGCTTTTACTTTAATTTTTATCCTTTTTCGGGGTTCAAAAAAGCCATCAGAAAGCTTATCTACAAGACTACAAGACTGACTCTACAAAGAGTAGTTCTATCTACACAACAAGATTGTTGTTTGTAATACCATCAGCAGGTGGATAAGATGGTTCTAATGTTTTGGGCAATCCATCTACTGTCTTTTAAAGTTATTATTTTGCTGAGCAACTTTATTCGAAGGGGCATGCAATTATTTGGGCTTTATTTTCTGTCATCTCCTACTTTTCCTGGCAGGCTGAAGTATCATCTTCCCACCTCTTTTCTGCACGGCAACTTTTGTTTGAGGGCCTGGGGTTAAATCCAGCAGGATTTTGTCTGTTTAAAGCTGCAACAACTGACCACTAATTCATTCTCACATGAGCAAAGATATTACCATACTAATATTATTATTGGTAAGAAGAGGTAATTGATAACACCACCTGCCACTCTGCAGCAATCACGATGATAAATGTTTCCATCAGAGAGAAATCTGTGCTTGGTCTACCACAACCTAACCCAAACAGCATGTCAAATGTCAATTATAAAGATGTTTCTTTTCTGTTATAATTTCTTTTTTTTT
>VXAU01003815.1:68650-88650 GCA_013399695.1 Formicarius rufipectus
AAAAAAAAAAAAGGGCAGAGGAAGGATGGAAGAAATACCGAGATCCGCCGTGGCCTCGTTGCTGCTCCTCATTAGGGCACACAGACCCAGACCTCTCCTGACGAGTCCCTCAGCCCTAGGGAATATCAGAATTGTTAACTGACTTTTGCAGTAGAGAATGATATCACTCAATCAAACTTTAAAAAAAAAGTCTTTTATCTAGGTTATGATGTGTGGCTTAAAATTAATTATAAAATGGACATCACAAGTGCACACAGGTGAACAGAGGATGTTTTTAAGATTTCGATTCTTTTGAGGATAGCAACAGGCAGGGTTTCTCAGCAGATACAGTCCAATCTGTGGTGATCTCTTCATAAAACCAGATGATGAGAAGGATGAAAATGAAGTAGAAATGGACAAATACATCATACAATGGCTGGTGGGAGAGGAGCGAAGTGTGCTTTCGCAATTACACTACTGTTACATAGAAAAAAATGATCAAATGATGATGGACACGGAGTTAATTTATTTGTTTGTTTTGTTTGGTTGGTTTTATTGTTTTTTTTTCGTTGAAGGGTTTTTTTGGGTTGGTTGGTTTTTTTTTGTTCAACAGTGCATGTCTCTGCTATGATCTAATGATATGTGTACTATTGAACTTCACAAAATGCATTCATGCTTCTCTTGGCAGGTCTAGTTGTAAGAGTTGATGACTAACAAAAGTAATATAGATTAGAATCAATTCCCCTTATCTGGTGACAAAAAATAACATCATGTCAGCACTGTGTACATCCTATCGTCAAATGACACCATATAATTTGATTAGCTGAATAAATTATCAGCTATGTACAGACATNCTACAGCGGCAATAACTACTGTCATCGCGCTCCCAGCCACTCCACCCGGGAGGCTTCGCTCGCTTCATGAGGGGCTCGTAATCACGTATTTTAAAAACTTTTCTCCTTCACACTAAGTCCTCAGCACCCTTCTCTCTCTGCTCCTCCTCCCCACTGAAAGAAACTGCGAGGTCATGCTAAAAAAAATTCAAAATAAAAAAAAAAAAAAAAAAAAAAAAAAAAAAAAAAANTGCTGCTCCTCATTAGGGCACACAGACCCAGACCTCTCCTGACGAGTCCCTCAGCCCTAGGGAATATCAGAATTGTTAACTGACTTTTGCAGTAGAGAATGATATCACTCAATCAAACTTTAAAAAAAAAGTCTTTTATCTAGGTTATGATGTGTGGCTTAAAATTAATTATAAAATGGACATCACAAGTGCACACAGGTGAACAGAGGATGTTTTTAAGATTTCGATTCTTTTGAGGATAGCAACAGGCAGGGTTTCTCAGCAGATACAGTCCAATCTGTGGTGATCTCTTCATAAAACCAGATGATGAGAAGGATGAAAATGAAGTAGAAATGGACAAATACATCATACAATGGCTGGTGGGAGAGGAGCGAAGTGTGCTTTCGCAATTACACTACTGTTACATAGAAAAAAATGATCAAATGATGATGGACACGGAGTTAATTTATTTGTTTGTTTTGTTTGGTTGGTTTTATTGTTTTTTTTTCGTTGAAGGGTTTTTTTTGGTTGGTTGGTTTTTTTTTGTTCAACAGTGCATGTCTCTGCTATGATCTAATGATATGTGTACTATTGAACTTCACAAAATGCATTCATGCTTCTCTTGGCAGGTCTAGTTGTAAGAGTTGATGACTAACAAAAGTAATATAGATTAGAATCAATTCCCCTTATCTGGTGACAAAAAATAACATCATGTCAGCACTGTGTACATCCTATCGTCAAATGACACCATATAATTTGATTAGCTGAATAAATTATCAGCTATGTACAGACATATAGGTCACCTACTTGCAAATTGGATTACTCTGCGCCGGTACAGGCAGCACCTGATTAAGGAAACAGTTTCTCTCTGTGTCACTTGAGTTTCTCTTTAGAAAGAATGTCTGATATTTTCAAAAGCAAGGGCTTTTGAAAATGCTTACGTGTTTTGCAAAATCCTGTGTGTGTTTTCACACTTGCATGTAACATTTATGCAGCTAAGCATGTAACATTTATGCAAGGTGTATCTGTAGAGATACCACCTGAGTTCCAAAGCTGGCTGAGTTGTTTCTGCTTCTCTGAGTGTTTGCAGGTTTTAAAACATTGCACATTGCAGGCCCATGTGTTGTGATCTGAAATAAGGATAACTGAAATACAATCTTTTTGAAAACTAGGCAGCATACATTTCCATAAATGATTTGGGCTAGCCCACTCAAACTGCACATCTGTATGAATAAAAAGAATGTGAGAAAGAATAGTGTTAGATAAGGAAGAATGGAAACATTTAAATTCTGAAGTCCACACTGATTAAGATCGTCAAATCTCAAGATAAGTGTGTTTGCCTTTCAAAGTAAACCATTGTATAACTGTGCAGAAACAGGAGAAAGCTCTAAGTATGTGCTAAGGTTTTAGTTGGGGTTTCTGCTGGGTTTGAATCTTTTTGGAATAGCCTATTGGTCAGAGGGATCTGTGAAAGACTTTCTGGCATTTTACTTTTTGCATAACTTGTGAATTTTCACTAACTAGGTAAGTAAACAACATACCGGAATATAATTTTCTTTCGGAGAATATGTATAATGTAGCTTGAGTTGTGTAGAGACAGGGAAGAAGAACAAAAAGCGCAGCCTATAATGAATACTTGGTAAAGAAGTGCTATTAAAAAGGAAGAAAAGGAGCAGTTTAGGAAATCAGAGAGGAGACTGAGCCATTGGAGTAGTAACATAATGGTGGTGAGGGCAAAAAGGTGAAAAGAGGTGATGGGAAGAGAGATTACATGGACAGAGAGGGAAGAGGCCAGTATGTGACAGTGGAGAGAAAAGAAGTGTTGCAGAAATTTTACAGCTGAGTTCATGAAAGTTAGCAAATGAAAAATTATTATAACACAACAAGACTACCTAACTCACCTGCATGTCAATGTCTGGCAGCAAGGCTTTCAAGAGGGTTTTTTTTTTCCTCAAAAGCAAACCCTTTGCATAAATCAGGTCTTTGGTGATAAACTAAGTGAACAGCATAAAGAGTTATTTTGCATAAAGAGTTATGCAAGGTATGATTCTGATTTTAAAAAGCATAAGACTAGATAGGACAAGATTCTGGAGGTTTTTAGTATATCAAAGATGTGGATCCTATTTAAAACCACTCTCTCTGAAAGAGCCATTAACAAAATGAGAGAAAAAAAATTCATTCTACCCTGCTTTACTTTCTAAGACCTCCAGCAGCTGACAGTCAGTGATATTATTGTATATCAGTTGCATATATATTTTATATAAAAAAGGCACATGCTTTAGTTTGATGTGTTCATAATAGCCATACAATAGCATACCTTTTCAAGTATGTGTATTGGATTCCTTTGCTAATGTCACCTGATAGTCCTTTCATTCAAGGTAAACAAAAATTGCAGTGGTAGTATTGACTTTCTGTTTTTTGGGGGGTTTGGTTGGTTGGTTGGGTTTTTTTTTTCCTTTTGTTTTGTTTGTTTGTTTTATTCACCTCTTAAAGGTGTAAAATGGTGGAATGGTTATAGGGAAAGGGACTCAGAATAAATGTATAAATCATCACCTTTGGGTTGCAAAGATTTACTTAAAGAGTGCAATAATGCTCCCAACTCACGATTTTTGGCCATTATAGTAATATTTCTGCCATTATTGTGATCAAAATCAATTGATCAGTCAATCACCCTGCCTGCCTCTGTCTGCTTACAGGAATGATACTGCTTCTTAATACTATTCTTGCCCCCCTTTGTGAGAATAAAGGAAGAGGGTTTTTTTCCAGTTTGGAATCTGTTTCCTGGATGCACCAGCTTTTTTATGTTTGCATGTATATATGTATATAAAAACATAGAATTATTTGGCCTGGAAAAGACCTTTAAGATAATCAAGTCAGATATGTGTATTTAATAGTCACACAGAGAACTGTACAGATATATCCATGTAGATCTGAAAACTGTACTTGCACACATCTATTCTCTCCCTGCACAGTGTGCTTGATTTTAAAGTAATACCCAGCCATATATTCCCCTTTGCAAAAATGGTTATCTTAATCTATGCAGCTGCTTGCAACATCTATCCATGACAGCAGTTATGCTGTATATTATGTTCTATTTCTTGCTCAAGTATATTTATTTTTTTGTGGGCCCTCAAAGCAAATAAATACATCCATATCATGTGTTACAAGGACATTTTCCAAATGTAAAATCTGACTCTCAGAGACATTGTATTAAATTAATGAGAAAAATAAATTCAATCCATTAGGTAGGTTTCTGATACATTTTTCAAATACTTAATGCATTAGATTTACATTTAATATTAGAGAGGAACAGAGACATTCACGAATACAGGGGAAGTGAACTGGAAGACTGAGACCAACTACTGATTGCTTATGGTGAGAAAAACATTTTCACGATGGGCATGTGATTATACCGTCAATGTCCGTAGTGTTTCTGACATTCCTCTAAAGCACCTAGTACAGGTCAATGCCACATAGCAATAACAAGTAGGCCAGACAACTGTCCTGTGCCAGCATGGCAATTTGTATGTCTCTCTGTTCTCTGGCAAGTGTGAGTTACATCTGTATATGTATAGTGTTTCCTCTCATCTGCTTTTCTGTCTCTGCTTCGATGAGAGAGTAATACCACCCCTGCATAACCCAGTGCAAGTTGCTGTCTTTGAAACAACCTTCATTTTAGGAGACTAGAGAAGGGAGAGGGAAGCTGCAGAGGGACAGGAGGGAGTGCTGTGATGACAGTGCTGCCCTGCAAATCCGTCTTTCTGTGGTTCAAATCCTTTCTTCAACATGGGGTTTATCACTTAACTGCAACACAAATCTGGTTGCTGAGCATCACCATTGCTCAGATCACGGAACAAGACTAACAGTCTCTTACATTGCAGGTATTGGACATTAATTCATGCTCCATGGTGGACATTGCTTGAGTATGGACAGTGTCATGCTATGAAGCCAGGCATTCCTGTTAGAAAAGGAAGAGCTTGACTGCTTTTCTCCTCCACACAGAACATGATCAGCTGTCCTCTTAGTTTCTCGCCAAAGACCTGATTTATGCAAAGGGTTTGCTTTTGAGGAAAAAAAAAAAACCGTCTTGAAAGCCTTGCTGCAAGACATTGACATGCAAGTGAGTTAGGTAGTCTTATTGTGTTATAATTTATTTTAACGGTCAAAACTAATATAGGCAAGGTGGTGTCACATATGTGTTCTTCATTGCCTTTTTCACTCGCTGAGTTGTTTGGACTCTGCTGTTTTCAGAGAAAGATTTTGTATTTGACACATCATGCTAATGTCACTCATTAGGTACAACTGCCTGTGATTGGTACTCTGTAAATACCTATTCACAAGTGGTTTGCAATTGTTGCTGTGTAAATACCTACCAAAGATAACTCTGTGCTGGCCAGGAAATAAATGAATTGGATTGTCCTACAAGAAACACATAGAAGTAGTTAGTGAGAGAAAACTGTTCAAAGCTCCTTTGCAGGTGTAATGACATTGATTTCAGGGAGATGTGGCCTCACCTCTCTGGCCTCACCCATGGACCCTGTAGATGCTGCTGCTCGTATCAAAGACTGCTGCCGCTTTGCCTGACTTGCAGGTAATGCAACATCAGTGGACATATGCAGTGTGGTTTCTCCACTGGCTTTTCCTACCTAGTAGGGACCAGACCAGGAAAGAGTGTTGCTGGAAAGCTTGGTGTCAGGGGACTTCTACCATGGCTGATTGCTGACATATGGAGTTTGCCCATTCTTAGCCACATTTCTGAAGTTCTGCTGTCACTGTTTGACAGTTCTTTGTCATGTTTCCAAAGCTTTCAAATCCACATGACAAACCTTTAGACACAGACTGACTAGCCTATGTAGGGGAGTGATTAGAAACCAGGTTCAGATTTTCTTTGTGGTGGCATTTTCCCTTTTTGCATCAAGCATGAAAGGTAAACCCACTCACATTGTTGGTTCTTCCAACAATTCAAGGGAGAGATACATCTTCACCTTAATGCAGGCAGCATGGCTCATACCTCCAGGTGAACAGGGGTAAGGACAAAAAAACAGTGAGAAAAATGGTTTGACTTTGTTGATACAACTATGCTGAGAAATCTTTTGGACCAGGCCAGGTGAAGAGAGGAGCTCAGCCTTAGGCTTATTGGATAGTGAAGACAAACTCTAAATTTGCACAGGGCCAAATATATTTCTGCTTTCAGAAGTCAGTAGTCTGATACCCCTAATTGTGTGGACCTCCTGATTTCACTGGGAATTGCATTCTGATATAATATAGAATCAAACTTGGCTGTAACATCAGATTGGTGTATGTTGCAGTAATTTTGAACATCTGTTGAATTGCAATTAAGTATGATTATGTACTTCATCCCCTATAGTAATTTCCTTACCTAATTACATCCAACCACTTCACATGCCACTACTGAATTTGCCCAGGTATATTTCTGAGTCAGTATTCCTATAGCTCTACAAATGTGATGTTCAGACAAGAAAGTACTTTTTTTAAATTAAGAGCAATTTGCAATATGTTACACTTCCAACAATCAATTAAATAATAAAGATATGAGAATAAAATCCCTTTGCAACTCCAGGGAGCCACTGATGGAATAATCTGCAAATAAGATTAAAAGATTTCAGTACAACTAAGATTGCCTTTCATGACCTTAAATGTCATCTACATCAGATTTAATTCCAAACACTGAATTCTTTTTCATTAGTCAGTACAGGAGACAGATCATAATGCTTTATCATGATGCAGAAGATGGATATCAGTATGTGAATAATGCCTTATTTTCTAGAAATACATGCTGCCCAATTTATATTTCCATTTCAACAGTAAAACCTTTGCCATATAATGTATGTAAAAGTCCCACCTGCAAACATGATTATTCTGTGTTGTTGACATCCCATTATTATGCAATCAATACATTGCCATGACTTGCATATTTTTTACTTCCTCTGGAAATGTACTACTTTATAATTCTGTTTGAATAAAGAATTATTTCCTACTATCCAAGTGCATTTTTGATTAGTAATTACACATTCACACATGAAGAGCAAATCACATAAAAGAACTATCCCCCTCCCTGCCATGTATCACAAAGATGATTTTGCCTAATTTCAATCTGACATAAAAAAGTCTCAGAGAGTGAAGGAAAAAGAAGAATTACTTTTTCATTTGGTATTCAAACAACCATTTGATATGAATTTGTTTCATAGAGAACCTAATTTTGGGCTGTGTTAGTGAGCATATTATCTGAAGCAATTTAGCAAAGTCTCCTAGAGTATTACCCGAGTTCAGGCTGAAGGACTGTACTAGAGTTTCCAGGTGGCCCACCTGACAAAATTTTATTAGAAGATTAACAATGAACCATAAGAAGGTTTAATCAGATTCTTTTCAAGAAAAGATTCAGAAAACTATTAGACTCACTAGAAAAACTAATTGCCTTGAGTAGGGTAGGGGTTTGTATTGTTTCACATTCTATACAAAAATAACCAGGCTTAGTCAAGTTTTACATATTTCCTGCTTGTTTAAGGAAGATATCAGCTGGCAGCATCAGACCATGCAATGGAAAAAGCAGCAAGTTTCAGAAGTCTCCTGCAAGATATCAGTTACAGAGACCTACATTTCTAGCTGAAGGCTAGTAAGGCAAAGAACTGAAATGATTTCAGAAATCCTGTCCATTCCTTTGGGAGCCTAGGTCACTTGGATTTCTGACAGGATCTTTCCTGGCAGGCAACTCTCCACCAGATCTGCACCAGTGATTTGATTAGGAAGTATCAAATCAGAAGTATTTTCACAAAAAGGTATTTTGCTATGATAAATGGGTGTTTTTTAATAAAGCTTGGAGCATTCTTTGGTTGGTGACCTCAGTTCTTATACCCCCTGTTACAAGGAGCTGGGATAAGTCGTATTCAGATGCTACAGCTTTCACCAACTCCAAGATTCTAGAAAGCTGCTTGCCTATGCTGGATAACAAATATAGACACAGCATTTCTGTCTGATGCAGCATCAGCGAGATGCATAAGAGTTCCAAAATGCAGTAACTGGCATAAACTTCAGCAGATATGGCAGTAATGAAGTCTGAATTAGGACTTGGGTTTTCCTTGTGTCTGCTACAAATATTGTCTAGTGCCTGCACTTGTATCTATGTGTAACAATTTTATGGATACTTTCTTTGATGGATCATAACAATACCTTTGACACTGTGATGCTCCTAAATCTCATAAACTAATATTCAAGGAAGAACTGATTAGAAGTAGGCAGATTTGATTTGTTTAAACCACTTGTACTTCTTAATCAGGATTCAAGGACAGATCCTTGGCTGGTGAGAATCTATGAAGTAATGTTTGCAAACATTACTTACTGAACTGAACTTCATAATAACTCTATGAAATAATTTATAATTGTTCTCGTGGCATTTCAGATGAGACTGAAGCCAGATGTTAAGATCATTATTTTCTGGTGGCAATTGGTGAGCACAATCCATAGGACATGTTTTCAGAGGTGCCAATGAAATAGTGCCATTCTCTGTATTGTAAGGCACAGATTAGAAGTTGTGTTGCCTGAAGTTCAGCCTGAATTGTCACCAAAAAACCACTCTCTTGACACTAACCCATTCCATTTCTCTATACCCAAAAGGACCAACCAGAAACAAAAGTGTAATAAAGATGGTACCGTCTTCGAGCTACACTGTTAAAATAGCAGTTTAGGTAACATTGTGCTCTCTGTTACTTTCATGTGCAATTTCAGAAGTTCTGAGTAACTTGAAAATTTTCATGTTTTTAAGCCTCCCTTTGCCTTGGTCTGTTTGGTATGTGTTACTCACTCCATCAGCTGAAGCCATGAAGCGTGATCTAAGTGGAGGAACCAGATGTTTTCTGTGGAGGACATCCAGCTGTCATTGAAACTACATTTCAGAAGTTTTTTCATCAGAATACTTTGATTTCTTTCTCTTTTTCTTGATTATTTGTAAAGCAAAAATATGTGACTGGTTTTAAAGGACACACTTCAGGCTGTGATATATGACATTTCTAAAAAAGTAACAGCACTTCACTCATAAAACCAAGCAATCAGAGCTCTTACACATGTTAATACAGAAGGTCAGCATAAGACTTCAGGACAATGGGAGAAAGAAGAATTTGGTTCTTTATGGGACCCAGCTACAGTCACCATGACTGTAATAAAAATCTTATGTGATTATGCATCAAATTCCGTAATGAGGATAGTAGTGATTCGCCATAGCATGGAACCAAAAGTAAATGAGCAAAGTTGCAAAGAATATAAAAGTACTCTTTCACAGAGAATTTCAGGATTTCAAGATTTATTTTGCTTCTGAAGCAGAATAAAATCAAATCACTTTAAGTGACATTTTCAAAACAATTTCATTTTAAGCCCCAGTCTTTAATCTCAATTTAAAATATAGCACAATCTGAAGGAGTAATTTCAAAATAAAAAATGGAGTCACTGTTCTGAAAAGGTTAAGATGGGGTATTTTAACTGTGGTGGTTTTCACCCGATGACCACCCAAACCTCCAGGCCCCCCCTTTCCCAGAGGGAAAGGAAAAGGAGGAAAGGCGAGAAAAGAACACTAGCTGAGCGATAGTGGCAAAACAAACTCAGAGTAGCTAAGTACTCAAATTTATTACTAACAAGATAAGAACTAAAACTAAAAGTAATAAAACTAAAAAGTAAGAAATAAATCAGTCTTAAGAACACCCCTCTCCTCCCACTCCTCCCTCTTTCCAGCAGTTCCAAGGAGCAGGGAATGGGAGTTTTGCAGGCAGTTGTTGTTGTTGCTGCCATTGCTCTTGTCCTGTGGGTCACTCCATGGGGTGCAGTCAGGTCTCCGCACCCCGATGGTCCTCCGTGGGCTTCAGAGGGACAACCTGCTCCACCACGGTCTTCACCACGGTCTGCAGGGGTGACCGCAGCTCTTAGTCCTTTCCCTGCTCCCATGGGGTCCCTCCCATGGGAGATAGTCCTCGATAGACTTCTCCAATGTGAGACCAGCCCCCGGGCAACACTTCTACCAGGGGGAAAAAACCCGCTTCCAGCATGGGTCTCCCTCTTCCACAAGTCATGGCTGCAAGTCTCTTCCAGGATCTTGCTTCATCCTGGGCCTCCCACAGGGCAACAGCTCCTTCAGGCATTCACCTGCTCCTCCAGGGGCTGCAGAGGGGTCTCTGCACCCCGAAAGATCTCCATGGGCTTCAGGGAGAGAGGGGGGAATAGCTTTCAGTCCTTCCCCGCCCCTGCTCCAGCGTGGGGTCCCTCCTCTGCCTCCTCCTGCTCCGACCTTGGTCTCTGTGTTGTTATCTCATGGCTGGAATTTCAACAGTGCAACACTCCTAGTTCTTAAATATGTTATCACAGAGATGTGACTATGATTCTTAATTGGCTCAACTCTGTCCACCAGCAGGAAGTCCCTCCTCGACCTGGCTGTCATTGGCATTCTCCAGGACAGGAGAAGCTTCTAGCAGCTTCTAACAGAAAACATCCTGGAAGTGCCCCCTTCTGCTAAAATTCAGCTACAGAAACCCGTGACATACACCTTACTGAAGGCATTTGTTTTTTAGATTTTGTTGAAGTTGACACTTTCTCAGAAGAGCTTTGTTTTCCATCACATAGCAGCTTTCCATTGAAAAAACATTTGATTGGAAAAGTTCCACTCAAACTAGGTGGAGCATGGGCAGTTTGTAGATAAGAAGAATACAATTAGCTACAACAGAAATTTTGTTGAAGGCTGATACTAAGAGCTCTCACACACTGGATAAATATCACTGCACTCCTGAAGAGAGGACAAGCAACTTGGACTGTTAGTCTGCTTTCCTTCCAAAAGATTGCTGCTACTGCCTAATCATGCTGGTTCGACACTGACACAGTGGGGATGAGGAAAGGCAACTGCTTACCGAGGACCTATTTTTGGGAGAAGATTTGATGATATGTTCTGCTTTCAGTGCATTAGCAGTTGTACAGAGGTCCGTGGAATGGCTCTTGCAGCAGGAGCTGGGAGACAGCACCAGCACTGCTGAACTGCCTGTGGATATCTTTCTTGGATATCTCCTTTGCAAGATGTGATCTCGTAGGATGCCTTTGAGGGTGCTGGGATTAAAATGTATGGATTTATACAGTAATGGGCTTTCTTTTTTTTGTGGACAAACAAAAGACAAAATTGAAAATATATCTGCCAGAAATATTGCACAAATATAAATGGAAAAAACATTTACCCCCAGTTTTGAAGAGGATATTATTTAGGATTTTCATACTCTTTTTAATAGGTGACAGGAAATGTTGATGTACAGGTCTGTATTATATTTGCTAAGTCAGGAATCACTGCCTTGAGACAAACTTCTTAATCTTGTTGATTTTACAAGGACACACACTTTTTCTTGAAATGTGAGAAGGATCTTCCTTCACAATAAAATAACACATGCCAAGAAGCATCAGAAAGGAGCTGGGGTAGAAAGCAGAGAATTTCCTCTACTACAAAAAGCAGCATAGTGGAGACTAATTGTCCAAAAATATTACTGTTCAATTTCTCACTCAAATTCATTTAGCTAATGAGGGTCAAATCCTATTTTCATATTGAAAGAGTAGGATGACTTTTTACTAAGGCAAGTACGACTCTACTTGTTTTATCATTATTTCTGCCAAAATGAAATCTGCAGGCTGAAGATTACTCTATTCCAATTAGCAGCACACTTTGCAAGGAAAACATCCAATCATTGTAAGAAAATTGTGGTTCTCTATTAAACTAGTAGTTTTTGGAGGCTTGGTGTTCATTTTTATTTAGTGCTGTCATAAAATAAGTTCCAAAATTTATGTAGGTTCAAAACTTAGGCACAGATAGCACTGAAAAAAAATTCTCCAAGGGCTATTATATATGAAACCTGTGGCCCAGGATGTTTTGAGCCACAGGTTGTTGAAAGATGTGTTACTATGTCAAAAGAACGTAACCAAATATTTTCCTAGCTCTTTTCCCTAGGCATCCTTTCTCTCTGGTGAAGACTGAAATGAAAAAGTTGAAGCTCTATTTTAAAAGGCAAAACATGTTTCAGTGTGGCCACAAGAGGCAGCGCCAAGAAAACTGAATGTTGGGAGATTAGGCAGTCACAAACCCATTGCCACATCCTTAGCAATGTATTTTTATGCTGGTGAGGTGCTCATGTATGCAAAAACAGGTTGTTGCGCCTTACCTGTTAAAGGCAGTTGATTGAATACTTGCTGCAAGTATGTAGCAGTGCAAAATAAAAAGCTCAAAATCAAACCCAAAGCCAAATGAAACCATAAACCCCTAAGCTCTTGAAAATGAGTCTTCCTAAAAATTTAAATTCTTCACAAACCAAACCTGTGTAGGGCAGGGATCAGACTGTGAGTAGCAGTGATCTATTCAAACATGCAGACAGGACTGCAAGCAACCCATCACTTTCCTCAACTATAACATGGGAAGAATGTCATAGTGAAACTCAATTAATCAGAGCAGATTCCTGGCATCCTTTCTCTGAATAGCAGGACTCTGCATTTCGTTCATTCAACTGAAACTGATGTACTCAAAGTGATGCTTCTCTGTGCCTTTGGTGTCCTAGGCTTCCTAGGACTAAAAATGCCACTAAATTAATGCCTTAAATTTAAAATGCCTTTAATTATTCTGATTTTGCACTGTGTAAGGAGTGTTTCTATGATTTCCAGACTTGTCTCACAGTTTCTCAGAAAGAATTGAGTTGATCTATTTTCATTTTACCAGAATGAATTCTCAAAAGTGATACCTGTGGTCCGATGCCATATTCTCCTTGCTGCTCCTGTTTGCCTGAAAAAAGCATCACAAAGCTTCTCTCATCCCCACTGGTGCATTAGGTACATCACAAGATGTCAGTGGAGTCTGAATGCAAAAGAAATCCAATTAGTCTTTCTTGCATCCCTGTGCAGAGTGATGACTAGAACCAATGGAAAATTAACTGCAGGTGGCTCAAAATCACTGACACTTTATTGCCTGCTGATTTTACATTGGAGCACCTCAGTCTCCTTTCATTTACACACATTTCCTTCTTTCCAATGGAAGGGACACTTAGGAGCAAATAACTTTTCCGTAAATTGGGCCATATGTCTAGTCCTCGAGGGGCCCACAGTTTCAGCCCTCATCTAGAAATTTCAGATTAAATCAGAATACGACAAACCCTGCACTAGAAGTACTTTACTGCATGTGTGAGAGCTTTTTCCTACAAATGGACTGACTACTTGAATTTGAAATCTTTTGCTCATCTTGCAAGTCTCTGATCCAGTATCTGACAGGAGAAATGTCTCTCCTATTGCAGTCTCAAAAGACTTTCTTACTAGATCTTTTCCTGGAAAGCATGTCCAGCAGAATGTCACAAGCCATCATTTTTCTGTCTAGCCAACAGTCGCCTTTTTCATTAACTTGGCTTTCAATAGGTATTGTTTTATGTGAATAAGAAGTGATAGCAAAAAGTGCAAATGTACTAATATACATTGCAATATAATTTCAAACCACCAAAGTAATTTTCTCATATTTTGTTTCCTTTTATGACCTGATGTCATTTGGTATAAACTTTAATTGGGTCATTTTGTCTTCTGCTGAGCAGTTTCCATTAACAAACCTTTACAGCAGTAAGTGCTGGTAGCAGGATCTCTGTCACAGGCAGTTGCCACTTAGTGAAGTTTCACAAACATATCTTCATTATTTATGCATGCTGTGCTTTATTACTGACGCCAGGTGTGAGCCAGGAACACTTCACTACACACAAGCAGCTAAAGAGGTCATATGTCAGCACTGAAGTAATAACAATAAAAAACCGAACAAGAGAGGTGTGTTCTCACGTCACTGTCAGTCGCCCTGCACCTCGCAAGGCGCTGCAGTCGTGCTCTCACTTTGTAGTGACACCAATCCATCATGGCAGTACTGGAAGATCACAAACAGCCTTGCTTTCAGAGGAACACAAAGGCAACATTTTAACCTTTAGGCTTGCCATGTTTAAATGTGAATATGTATGGAAGTATTATGAATGAATGAAATTATGTATATTATCCAGTGAGTGAATGAGCACACTTTCTTTAGCCACTTGATTTTACACTTTTTCACTTGTAAATTTGTGCATAGCAGTGGAATTATTTCCAGTTTACTTTACTGTGAGAGTGATTAGCATCAGATTCTCTGTATATGTATGTATAAGCTCATAATAAAGAAAATGTGGAACAAAAAATTAGGTTTGTAAGCTGCAGAAAATGCTGCATGCAGAATGATTTTATCTGTCTAGAACTGTTTCCTCTGAAATCAAAGAATTTATGACAGATTAAGTTCAATGTACATAAATGAAAGGTGACCATGAGTTCCACAGCTATCATTCTGTTTTTGTTAAAGTTGATGGCAAAAATATAAATATATTGCTACAGAATTTTACAGGGGCAAAAATCCAGGCTCAGATTTTAACTTAGCCAACCTGATACTTTAGAAATACACACAGAAGTTTTGAATTAGCTGGTAGGTTTCTTCTGTGTTATCATATTGTAGTTGTAATATATGAAAGAATTACAAAATTTAATTAGGGAATGGTTCTTAGGTCATAGCAAAATTGGCACACTAAACACACAATAAATGTCTACTTTACATTTAATTAAACAGCTTCCCCTTAAAGGTTTTAATTGCTAGTTTAGATAAGTGGGATTTTTAATGATTGTTAAGAAATGGTGAAGAGTGGCTGAAAACATGCACCTGCATGCAGTTGGAAGGGGGCATTACGAAAAACATTATTGAGACAGTAGAAAAGCTTTCCTTTATGTTTAATATGTTGTTAGAATGATGCATAATGTCATAACTCTCAATAAAACTGGAAAATCCTTTTACAGTACCTTCTTAAAAGCCACCTTGATGTTAAGCTTTAAAAATGTTCTCCAACATTAGTGTAGTCTAAATTTGGGAGAGTGTGCTAACCAAAAAGGAGTGCAGTGTAAAATATTCCAGCTCCACCAAGTGACATGAAGTTGACATTAAAATATATGAGTTGAAAGAAAACATTTACTTGAAAATTGTTTTAAACTTCTAGACTTTGGACTTTTCCTACATAATTTTTTTCTTTTTCTTTAGAAGCACTGCTTATGCATATAATCGTATCTCCTAATATTTAGTCTCTGGGTTACTGCTGGAGTAGCTTAATTACAAATGTTAAATCACAAATTTATCTGGTAGTTTTTACTTCCCCCACACCCGTTTTATTTCGAGTGGTGAGATTAAAAAATCTTATGGGATACCAATTTCAATTTCAATAAAACCTCAAGCACTCATGCTTGTTTGTCTTGTACTGGACCTTTTCTCATCCAGTATTTTGTATGGTGCTTTTTCCATGGATGTATATCCTGCCATTTAAACCAATATGAAATAATGTGGGAAGGCCTTCTGAGAGGAAATTAAGAATGACATGTTTGAGATAAAGGTGTGCAGCCACTGAAAGTGTCTGATGAAGATTTAGAGTGATGGTTGAACCATGTGAATTGTTTATCCATTCTGTCACACTATTGCTGGAAACCACGGTTTAGTACAGTGAGAAAAAATGTAATCAACTACTGCTCTGACAGGCCAGGCAGATAGATATGAAAAAGCAAATCAGATCTATTTCTTGAGATGTAGGCAACAATTATGAATTAATAGACAACCACCTTAAAATATGAGTTGTCATCTCTTAGCTGTTTCAGCAGATGGCCTACGGTGTGAACTGTGCTCCAAGTTAATCTCTCAAAGGTTTGATATTTCTGAATATATAGCATCACAAGACTTTCTACAGATCAGTGTAAATATATTAACTACATTCTTGATTGAGGCGAGCCTATTCTTCCAATGAGGACAGCTACTTTTGCTGTAAAATATGTTAGAAGGTTTAAGATATTTAGCCACCACAATAACATGACATTGCTTTGATTACTAGCATCTATTTATGAAATTGCCATTCCTCTGCTGTCTCCTTTCTCTCCCTCAGTTCCTGTATTTTCCATCAAGTGGTAGAGCAGCTTTCGAGTACCTGCCTCCACCCTCCCGATGCTGGTGCCATGCTGCAGCTGTCCAAGGGAGGCCACAGCCAGCACAGCCTGAGCATGCTGCTGCTGCTTCAGCACTCTGTTGGCTGGGTCTTCCTCATGTCCATTAAAAATGGGAAGTGGGCTGAAATGCCGATTAGATAATGTCGACATTTGGCAAACAGAGCTGTCTTCCAGTTTGCAGGCAGTCTGGGCAGTGTCACAATGAATCCATCAAGAGGCATAGAGTCTCCTCATAGTATTCAAAATCCAGCTGTCACTCAAAGCTATGGTATCTGGGATTTGGGTGTCATGGTAGGTGGGGGAGGAGGTTGATTTCCCTGTGAAAAGTGGGCCTTTCCTAGAATTCCGTGGCATCCATTTGACATGCACCAATGTGGGACCTGAAGTTACTACATAAATGAGAAGGTATAATGCATCTCCATGCGGAAATTCCTAGGCGTTGCTAACATACTACAAGATGCTAACAGAAGCATTTCAAATCAATAGTGGACTTGAGTTTTCTGACTACTTCAAACACACAGTTTCAAAAAACAGCAACATATTCAAAGTGACAGGGCTTTGTAATTTGCTCATGCAAGGTGTAAAAGATGTTATACCAAGATAAAGGAGAATAGAGTGAAGTGTCTTCCAGAAATGGACACATGCACCAATTCTTTTCTCTTGACCACTGAAAAACTTAACTTCCAAAGTACCAAAGTACATGCTGACAAGTACATGACTTCATGAAAAAATGATGTAATAGATACTTTCAAATAAAACACCAAATTCTTTTTGCTATTGTTGCTTTCTGTTTTCATTGAGATGTTTACAGAAATTTACAGTAGATTCCTCAGAGAAGAGAGGGAAAAGGTAATATTTAGCAAGTGCTTGAAGTTGTTGCTGCAAGTCTTGAATAATTCAGTTCTTCTCCCTCAGAAAAGGAAAGGACTAAACCAATACTGATGAGTCTTAATCTTATTAGAGATCCATGTCTCAGCTGATCCTGTAACACTACAGACTGACTGCCATGAGTGACATTAGCTTGAGGATTAGGGCATCAGAGGACCCAAGTGACATCCAGAATATGAGGAAGTAGATACTATCCATGGGAAACCCAGGATATTCAAATGTAATGAAGCATTTTTCAGTCATCCTGTGCAATCAGCCAAAGCCTGCTTGAAGATGATTCTGTGTCTTGATGCTCATGATGCCTGGGAGATCCTCTGATGTCTTCTGCAAATACAAACATGTTTTGTGGCTGATTTTTCATAACCTTGCATTTTGTGTCCCCACGTTGAAGTTTTTCACTCACTTAGACTTGGAATACCACCAGATGTCCATGATGCAGTCATCATCACCATGTATAAGAAGAAAGGATTAAAATCAGACTGCTCAAATTACCGAGGTATTACTTTGCTCTCCACTGCTGGTAAAATCCTTGCAAGAATACTCTTGAACAGATTAGTACCCACTATTTCAGAAGAACTTCTACCCGAAAGGCAGTGTTGTTTCAGAGACAATAGAAGTATGGCAGACATGGTATTTGTCCTCAGACAACTTCAAGAGTATAGAGCGTGATGTTGTGCTCTGTATAGAGAGGGTCTGTTATCTCAAGGATAGCGAAGGGGTCTGAGGAGGAAAAAAAGTCTGGAAACACCTGAGGTCGAGGAAAGTGAGCCTTTAATAAGCCCACAGCACACTCTTTTATAGAGGGGCTATGGATCTAACCAGAAAAAGGGGTGGAACTTTACAAACAAGGGAGAGAGTAGGTGTGGACAAGCCAACTAGGGAAAATATGGGTGGAGACATAAACATATATGGAATAAAGGGGTTGAACATGAACAAATAAGGAATAGGTGCGGTTACCAAATAGCAACCAATCAGAACACTTCAATATAACTCTATGGAACTGTGGAAAATACAGAAAAAACTATTTAAAAAACCCTAAATAAAACATCTTAATAACAGTCCAATAGGAACAATCCTATTTTTTGTTCTTCCCTGGCTTGTCAACAAACCATCTTCATTCATAATGTGAATAAATCCTTTTCCAGCATTCAAAGTCCTTTTTGGATATTTCTTCATATGGTAGATCTGTCTCACTACCCCCGACACAAGAGAAGTGTAGGGAACAGAACAAAGGACTCTACATAACTTTCATTGACCTCACCAAAGCTTTTGACACTGTGAGCAGAAAAGGCCTGTGGCAGATCTTGGAACGATTAGGATGTCCTCCCAAATACCTCCAAATGATCATCTTGTTACGTGAGGATCAGCGCAGCCAAGTCAGATATGGTGATGCTCTCTCTGAGCCCTTTCCAATAACCAATGGTGTGAAACAAGGTTGTGTTCTCACACCAACCCTATTCACAGTCTTCTGCAGCATGGTGCTCCAAAGGGCCACAGCAGATCTCGATGAAGAAAACATCATTTACATCTGGTATTGTACCGATGGAATCCTCTTCCACCTAAGGAGGCTGAAGGCCCACACTAAGACCCTAAACCACCTTGTCCGCGAGCTGCTTTTTGCTGATGATGCTGCCCTTGTTGCCCACACAGAAACAGCTCTGCAACACTTAACATCCTGCTTTGCAGAAGTTGCTGAGCTTTTTGGGCTTGAAGTCAGCCTGAAGAAGACAGAAATTCTCTATCAACCTGCACCTCAGAAAGTTTTCCATCACCCCCACATCACCATAGGTGAATCAGAGCTTAAGTCAGTCCAGCAGTTCACTTATCTGGGAAGCATCTTTTCCTCGGATGGTAAGATTGACAAAGAGATTGACAACAGGTTAGCAAAGGCATACAGAGCTTTCGGAAAACTCCATAAAAGATTCTGGTGCAATAAGCTCCTGAAGAAAAGTGCAAAGATCAGTGTCTACAGAGCTATTGTACTGTCTACTCTTCTCTATGGGTCTGAATCTTGGGTCATCTGCCCCTACCACCTGTGGTTCCTCAAACGCTTCTACCAGCTGTACAATCCTAAGCATCCACTGGTCTGATTACGTGACTAATGTGTCTGTTCTGGAACAGGCAGAGGTCACCAGAATCGAGGCCGTGCTGCTGAGAACGCAGCTGTGCTGGGCAGGGCACATCTCCAGGATGGAGGATCACCGCCTCCCTAAGATTGTGCTCTATGGTGAACTCGCCACCGGCTGCCGCAAGAGAAGAGCCCCCAAGAAGAGATACAAGGACTGTCTGAAACAACACCTCAACCTTGGCCATATTGACCACCATCAGTGGTCCACTCTGGCCTCCAATCAGGAGTCGTGGAGACACACAATCTCTAACGCTGCTGTCTCCTTTGAAACCACACACAGAATCAGTCTGGAGGAGAAAAGACAACGCAAAAAGAACCGTGCCTTGACAGTGCCACCTACAGAAACTTTCTGCTGTGCCTTTTGCAACCAGACTTGCCTATCTCGCATTTGCCTTATCAGCCATCAGCGCACTTGCAGCAAACGTGGGTAGAGCCCTCCCAAATCTTCGTTTGCGAAGTCTAGCCATGATGATGAGACTTGGAATAACTTTTTATACTGAATTTACACAGAAGCCAGTGAGGTATAAAGAAAGGAGTGCATTCAGCATGTTGATACAAAGCGTTTCAGACTCGAGGTTGTATAACAATTCTTTGTCTTTAGAACTATGTAAGTAAGATTGCCATTTCAGACAGGTGGATGTTTAGTCAACATTTTCCTGTCAGGAAAGATGTGACATAGTGAAAGATTAATATTTGTTAAAAATGAAAATCTACAAAAGTTAAACACACAGTGCTGTAATGTAGATGTCAACATTAAACTAATGATGCATGCTGCAAGAATTTTTTTAAAAATTTTTTTACTCTTTTTTTTTTTTTCTCTTTTGAAATTCAGTGTTCATCAAGGACTAAGATTTTCATTTCTCTCAGCAGGTTGTGTGAACAAGTAAAGATTGTGCTAGGAGA
>VXAU01003815.1:93650-176866 GCA_013399695.1 Formicarius rufipectus
GAGCAGAGCTGGAAAAGCAAATGTCATGTGAGCAGTTTTGTCCCCTTTGCTGCTGACAAATAAATTCTGCTTGTTCTGTGTGCTTAGTATTTGGTGCAAGTTATGCAAGCTCGTGCCTGTTAGGGGAGATGTAATAAAAGCATGTGAGGGAGCAATGTCATCAAAAGCACTTGACCTTCCCCTCTGGCAATATGGAGGCTGTATATTTTGTGGCCAGCATTGCAATTGTCTTAATGTTGGTGTCTGCTCTACTTGGTTATATTCCTGCTGTATTCAACCATTAAAGCTCTTAAAAAGACCATATGTCCCAACCTTCTCTGTCCTCTTGGATGAGGGAGCATTCATCCCTTAATTTGGATATTTAAGTTTCCACAGCTTCTCACCATAATCAGGTCTTTGTTCTCCTATCTTGTTTTTTCCTGTAATCTGCCACTGAATGAGCTTCTGCTACCTCCCATAACCTCAAAATTTCAGAAATATATGGGCAAGGAAATAAGTAATGTTGATGACCTCAGTATGAAATGTTTCCTAAAAAGGGTGTGGAAGTATCTGGAGGTTGATAAAGATCATAAATCTAACATAATACTCAAATATCTGAATTACAGATTGGCATAACTGGAACTAAATTCTTGGATCTGTAAAAACGGTGAAGTTTATATGAAGGTAGGATAGAAAGGGCAAAAGTTACCCACATGAACATTGCTATTCGTGCTGTTTTAAGTGAATATAATTCTATATTCAGTTTATGCCTTCATACTGAGTGAGAACACAAGCAACATGCTGTACTTCCTCAGGAGGGTGGACTTGCCTCTTTCAATCTGATCATGAAAGCTACTACAACTTGAAGTTTATATGTGACCTTTCTGTTAGGAAAATGGGAAAAGAAAACAATTTTTACACATCGTGTTCTGATGTTTTCTTTTCCATGCATATAAGAAAACCACCTCTTCTGTTTTTGGCCATCACTGCTAAGCCAGCTTCTGAATAGGCACTGCTACGAGCTGAAAAATAATCTGTATTGTGTCATGTCTTAACCCTCTCTTGAAAACTGCGAATAAATTATGTCCTGCTCCTTGTAGTAAGAGGGGTTCCCCTGCCACAAAGTTCAAAATGAAGCCATGATTCCCACAGGTTGCTATGAGGCCACACAAGGGCCATTTCTCCAAAACTCCAGAATTAAGAGAACTTCTTTCTACTTCTTTTCCTTCTATCATTATCCTCGTTATTTACTGACTGACTCTTCCCCACCAGTCTCAGAGTTCGCTTCCTCTATCCCAGACATCTTATAATACACTGAAAGAAGATGAAGGAATTAGTTAATTCCCCTGAGCTGGCCCAGCCCCACCAACCTGCACATTCCTATATACAAGCTGGCAACTGTGATCTTTCCTCTAAGCCAGCGAGAGGATTAACTCCTTCCCTACTTTAGTTCGCAGCTCACTCACAAGCTGTTCACTTTGTGCATCCAGTACTGAAGTGCTTTCATTGGACACAGTGGGTCGTGTTGGCATGGTTTTCCTTTTCCTTCCCTACTTGGTTTACCTAATTAAATCCTACGCGAAAATAATCATAGATACATTTTTGCTGTATGTGCTGCAAAGGAACTGGCCACTCCCCAAAAGTGCTCTTTTTGAAATGTTTCAATAAACCCATCTGCTAGGCCAAACACAGAGAGGACATGAATGCATACACAAAATTACAGCAAAATTACATAAAAGGAGATTTTGGACTTCTCAGAGGTAATCTTTGTCAAGTTCTGATAAGTACTATTGACAGATGCAAGCACCATACTAAATTGCAGCTGCAGATGGATGGCAAATAGAAAGGAACCACAAATACAAAACTACAGAGGACATATTTTCTTACTTTTAAAAAACTTAGATGTTTAGTCTATCCTAGTATTCTACAATACAGGCTGCACTCCATTCTCATAAAGAGAATCCTACATAGCACCTCAAGATTAATTATCAGTGACATTTCTTTACAGAGATTTCTCATCCTTTATCTTGGAGACCTAGTTGCCAGTTCCAGCCTTCAAAAACCTTTCTTGATTTGACCATCCCAGAGACACTGGGTAGGCCTATCAGTCATATGACTACAACTCCCTAGACCAGACCTTTCTAACTTGCTGCATGTGGACCAAGTCCAGTTTATGAAGGACCATTTGCAAGTCCATTTTTCTTCTCTTCTTCAGGACTTATCCTTTATAGCTTGACTGTAGATTCCTGAAGTTCTCCTTTTAAAGAAGAGCAGTGTTTACTGTAACTTTACTGATGTATGATTTCCCAGTCTTTCTGAGTAGGTACACCTATAACAGGAGTTTTTTGAACATGCTGGTATGTAAATGCCACTGCTGCAATTACGTTGAAAGAAAAAAAACCCTAGTAAATCAAAGAAAAGTTGAGTCATGGTCACTAAAAGCATAACTTTACTTGACAGGGTAGCAATTTTGAAAGGAAGAGTTTCAGGTTGTTAAAACGGAAGTTTGAAACTATTGAAATTTTTCAAAAGCTAAAATTCACATGAGTTGTTCTGATCTATGGTATATGTGAAGTATTTGCAATTGCCTGCAGTCTTCTTTCAGACAGAAACCGTGAAATTTTGCTTTCCCAGATATTGATAAGTTTTGAAAGTAATTTGAAGTTATTTTGTACTAAACATATTGATTCCTCCCAAACAAGTAGACAGGTCTCTATTTATTCCAGTGGATCACCATATTCTTATGCTGGTGATGATTTTGGCCTGTTGCATAGAATGAGTTTAGCCTACAAGGGAGGTCAACTTCTTGGGTACAGTGATTGTGTGTCAAGTTGTGAATTCATTCAGTCTGGCGGGGTATGGGCTGAATGAGGCTGGCCAGAGCTTTAAGAGGAGATTGTCAAGATAACAGGATAGTGCTGGAATGGCTGTTATCTATGATGCTGACATTGCTTTTCCTCCTATGTAAAGACATAATGACTGTGCTTGTTTTGTCCCTTCTTGGTTAGACATAAAACAGAGGTCTGTCTGACTGCTTGTGATCACCGCAGAGTCCAAGGCTTGTCACCTTCCTTGCATTTTTTTTTTCCAGGTAATATACATTGCTTCATTGTTTCCTTAAGTATCATTGCAAATACTGGGGTTTTTTTGCTTTCCTTTTAGCTCAATTACGTCTCATCCTTTCTCAGTATTAGTTTCAAAAAGGTGGGATCAACTGCTTTCTCATTTGACTACCTCTTCCTGCATTTCCAACACCTGTACAGTCTGCCAGGGAAATATGCTGTGCATCAAGAGAAGAGAGAAATGATGTAGATGAGGGTGGGCATCAGAAAGGGAGAATGGGGTAAGAAGACAAGAGGGAAAATTTCAGCTATGACGGTGAAGAGAGTGAGAAAAAGACAAGAAGCTTCACATGCAGTGGGTACATTGCCTTTTTCAACCAATCTCACTAGTCAGTCACATATCACATGATATGTGACAACATATGTGGTAGTTGATCAAATTTTTTGCTAGATTCAAAAGAAGTTTGTGTCAGGAATACATGCAAAATATTTGATTATAAACAAAGATGAGTGATTTTCTTAGTATTGGACTTTGTTAAATCAACGTGTTACATGACAAAGCCCAAATGTTGAGTCTGTCTTGACAGCACCCCTGTAGCTTCTGCTGTTCATGGAGAGCTGCTCTGACTACAGATGCTCAGTAGATATTTTTGTGATATTTACTAACCAAAGCTTGTTACTGAAAGTTTTGTGAACTGCCATGGTCTGAATTTAGAATTATCACTGAATTTTCCCTATATTTTTACAAGATTTTGTTTGCTCTGCATGGGTTTTTGCTGCTGTCATATCGAAAAAGCTTGGCACATCCTTCTGTGGAAGAGGGATTTAACATTGTACAAGTGTGTAAGTTGTAGCTGAATAGGTATATTTTTCCATATTTGGGAAAGTCCACATGCATTTGAGCAAATTATACCCTTGCCAAAAGTACTATTTGTCCATACTCATTGGTTTGCTTGTTGTATTCTGGCATAAATTCTTTGAAAATTCAAATTCAATCTATAACAGCTTTCTTTTCAATAGTACATAAAATAAATATTCCACAATTTTAAAGTCTTTTTTTTTTTTTTTTTTTGCTAGATCATTGTCATTTTCTGGTATTTGTTACAGGAAAATAAGGTTATAAGAAAGAAGCTCCTGTACCAATAGACAGCTCTGGGGATACCTGTACAAAGAAAAGGAACATATATGCTACAGTACATGCTTAATTACTCATTTAATACATGGTGACTTTTTTATTCTAGCAATATCATTTATACTGCCACAGTTAGAAGTCTGTGCCAGCATTTCCATTACAAATCCACTGTTCCTAGGGATTTACAACATTGCTCTAAACATTGTTCTGGAAAGAAACTTGGCAAATGCTTCTCAACCCAGGAGTAATTTTTTTACCCATCCCTCTGACTGCTAAGTTATAGTGGCATAAAAATATAATTGTACTGTCTGAATAACTTAAAATGGCTTGGAATTAAAAAAAAAAAAAAAAAGAAGTTTGTGGCACTGTGTAATTACTTATGGTATTCAGTAGAAACAACATAACAGATGAAACCAAAATTACCTAAGATATTGTAGAATAGAGATAGGATATGCATTTTTAACATGATTTAAACAAAAATCAGATTATATGTGCAATTAGTTGCCTTCACTAGATGATGCCTTCTATCATGGAGAAAGGTGCTAAAAATGGATGGGATCTTTTAAAGATACTGCTCTACATGAGAAGACACAGTGTGCAATAATTCCCACCAAGCTAGAAAGCTAGTTGGTAGAGACCTGACAGGGAACGAATTATATTGGGAAATATTTGTTTGCTGTGGATCACAGGCTCCCACAGATAGTTCTCAGTGCACCAAAGCGAGTTACAGTGTTTCCATGCTTGAGAAACCACTGAGGTGAAGATGCTTCTGGCTTCTAGTTAGGGCACAGTGTTGATTTCCGGTTGGCTGTGGGTGGCTGATGAGGACCTAGGCATGTGGCATGAAGGAAAGAAGAGTTCTGCAGAAATGAACCAAATGAGAGGTGAAATGCAAAGACTAACTATGGAAAAAATATTCTGAAAAGAAAGAAATGAAGAGAAACATGTTAGCGAGACATGGTGAACTCTGGAAGAAAAAAGCTGAGTTTCTTCAGGTTGAGCTCTGCATCCCTTGTTCTGTCAGAGCTCTGAAGGGTTTTATGGGATTTAGACCAAGCAGGAGGAGCACCCATGAAGTACCGGTCTCAGTCTCAATGATCCTCTGCTTGCATTGTGCTTTCTCTGCTTGTCTGGAAGTCTCATTGATAACTGATGAGAAATACATGAGTAACAAGGCAAATAGATAATGCACCCTTTGTGAAGAAAATAAATCATCATAAAATCAAATAGCAATCCTGAGGAAAGAATAAAAAGATTAGTACTTCCCCTGGAAAAAGAGGTGTATGGGGGTGAAGAAACAGGGTGTGAGTCCCATATAGAATAATGAAAAGCAGGGGAAAAGTTATTAAGGGATAATTATCCACTGTTCCAGTCAGAAAGGGGCTTAGAGTACAATCCTTTAAATGACATCCATAGACTTAAAACTAAACATAGATGTATGTTGCTTGGGCAAAAATATGCTATACTGTGGACACTGCAGCTGTGCCACACAGATCTGAGCACCTCAATGTGCAGCTCACTGAGGTGGATGCAGTCTCTGATGGAGAAAGTCCCAAAACCATCCATTTTGGGGTGAGGCTTAAGAAGTTTCACCATGTAATTTTTAACTCCTACACTGTTTCCACAAGATCTTGCAGTTAGCTCCTGTGCTTGGTGCGGTCACAAGTAGGCTGTAGTATCCCAGACAAATATTAGGTGTGGTCCAGTGCATTACGCTTGCTTGCAAACACTGTCCAACAAATACTGAACAGTTGGAATTATTTTATATTTTTCCTTGTAACATGTTTTGAGGATCAGAGCCTGCATATGTGTGCACAAAACCTCCTAAACACTCATAAAAATTGTGTGTGCAAACAGAACCATATATGCAGCTACAGGACATTGTGTGACTAAGATTGAACACTGAAAAAAATGGAAGCACAGGTGCATCAGAGATCCTATGAAAGCTTCAGGATAACGTCTAAGAATCTCAAGCCATGTATTTTTGCCATACATTGCTTGAGTTGTGCTGGGTTCTGCTACTTTAGTGCAGAGTAGCTTGTTCAGTGTGTAGACCTCAGGCAAAAGTAACCCAAGAAAGCTAATGAGCTCAGCACTATCATGTGTTGCAGGGTGGAGTACAAGACCAGAAGGAATAAAAGAGTCAAAAGTGGAGGAAATGAGACCTTGAAGCTGCTGTGTGATCCTTCTCAGATGTATTGTGAGCATGTTCATTTTCTCCATTAGCCTGGAGCAGGGTGGGGAAAAACAGTGATGTTCAAAGAGCCTGGAGTTCTGTACAAGTCCAGAAAGAGAAAAGTGAATGTATAGTGACAGTGGTGAACAGAGAAGTGGAAAAGAGGAGGAAAAAGAAAGGGGTTCCTTATAGAGAAGGGCAAGCTTAGCTGCTAGGTGTAAAAAAGAATTCTGGACACTTACTTTTCTTCTTCACATTGTTCTTTCATGTGACCCAGCGAGGATGTAGTTAGTGAGATGGGAACTGCCTCAGAGAGTATCCTTCCCCCTTCCCTTTTTCCTTCCCCTGCCCCTTCCCTTTCCCTTTCTCTTTCCGTTTCCTCTGCCTCCTGTTTCTCCTTTCTCTGTTCATATTGCCAGAGACTTATTTGGTTTTGGACCCACTGGCAGGTTTCCTTCAGAAAATTTTATTTGGTGCCTTCCAAGGACTGGAACAGTACTGTGGGTTTAGGAATAAAAATCCTTACAGGTAAGTGTATTTTTGCAACATAGTCTAGTGGCATCCACTGGCACTGAAACCTGACAGTCAGACCACCTGCAGGAATTACTAACCTTATGTAGCTCACCAGATACAGGTTAAGCACAAGATAGAAATTGGCATAATCCACCAAAAGCAAATGCCTAAAAAGGCGGACATGGAGAAAAAAAAAAAAAGAAAACAAGTGAAGGCATTTCCTGCTCTGCCATTGCTTGAAGTTAGAATTCTTCCTGAATTACTATGAGATCAGCTTTCTTGTACAGACATTCTCTCAAGTTTTACATATTGCCATTTTGATTGTGAAATAATTCACAATCCACTTCATTCTTCACACGTCTCTCTGAAGTCAAGCTTCCTTTGAGGTAAGAATTATCTTCTCATGTATTTGGTCTATGAATCCTGCTACTGCCAGATCTCCCTGCTGTCTGCTTTGTCTCTTGGTTCTCTAATACATTTTTAGACATTGATTGGAAATTGTTAAGCCATGTCTAGACCTGAAAAAACAACATGAAAATGTAACAAGCCTGATCTTCAAATGGTATTTTAAGTGCTGATTTACGCAGGCTAAAATCTAGTCTGACAGGGAGTGACATATTAAAAGTTAAATACAATGCACTAATTTTGATCTTGGTTGTATAAATCTCATGATGATATATAACATTTATTTTCACAACATTTTGTGCATACAAATATGTTAGCAAATTCAAAATCTACCCACCTAAAAGGAAATACTTGTTACAAACACAGGCCAATTTCTACTCCTATCTGTTTCTCACACATATGCATACAGATAAATGCACACACGTATACTGTATATGTACTCATTCTCTAAGTAATCAGAGACAGAGATAAAACAAAGCTTCTAGAGTGACAGACATTCTGCAGACAGGGTTGTTAGTTTATGTAGGCTATAGGCAGAGTCGACTGGAAAATTTTGATCACTTTAATTTACTATATCCAGCATGCCTGCTGTACTTGTCCAGCACTTTTATCAAGCCCTATGAGGTGGTATTGATTTTTTTATTTTCTATGTAGGATAAGAAGACAGAGAGTTAGGAGCAAGAGTGAATGAAGAACTTGCCTCAGATTACTACTATTCTCTGGCTTATTGCATCCTGTCGTTTGTAGTTTCAGATGATGTCCAGTATGTCAGGGTTTCTTGAAGCAATAAACAGGGTGAATAACAATGGAAAGGCTAGATGAGAAAGATTGAAAAAGAAGAAATAGGCAGCAAAAAAAGTAAGAAAGTGAATGTGAGAAATAGAAAAAAAGGGGGGGAAAAATGCCAGAGGTTGAGAAAAAGTGTGCTAGGTGTAGAGAGCTTGATAAGTGCATTCCTTTAAAGAAACTGCAACCAGTCATGACAGTTTTTTAACCAACAGCTACACATGAAACTTACAGAATTGTGAAGGACTAGAAGCAGTGGCTTCTGAACATTATTTTTTTTTTACAAGAAAAATCCAGAAAAATAGATAAATGTTGAAAGTGGATATGAATTTCATTTTTGTTTTCTGAATGATTCCCAAGTTACCATGAAAAGATAAATCTGTCTTTTGCATCCAGTTTGAGGTGTGGTCCTAAGAAAAAGTAATACCACACAGAGTTTGAATCTCACCTTGACCTTTCTCTGATCCCAAACTACTGCTTTTCCAAGACAAGAATGAGGTCTTTTTCTTACTCTGATAAGTACTCTTGCTGTGGCACTGTAACCTCTAGCTCAGCAGGTAAAAGGAGATGATTTGGGCTTGTTGATAAGACCTGCCCCAGACAACATGGCCTCTGGCAACCCAGGTGGCCCTGTTTGCCATGTGAGTGTGGCTGGGCACATGATGTTGTGAGGTTCAGGCTTTTCCTGTGGGGAGCAGCACAAAGCTGGGATCTGGGTTGGGCAGATTTTTTAATCTAGAAATACTGATCTGAGAGGCAGATTTTGTCCTTCACTGTTGAAGGGTGTATTTTTGAGTTTAGAAGCAAAATCTTAGAGGAAATGTTAATTACACTTTCCCTTGATGTTAGATGGAGGTATGAGTCTGTCCTACAAAACTGTTTTCTTTCAGCATTCATCATGTTACTTGTAGGCACAGTTGCTACAAAGGGTAGTTTTTGTATTATCCTGCACTCTCAAAGCCTGTTTGTTAAAGCAAGACAATTACTTACCACTGGTGGCTCATAGAGAAAATGGCCTTACAGAAATACAGCAAGTAACATTGCTGACTTTTGGACTTGGGTAATCCTGACTCACAGCAACACATTCTCTGAAGTCACTTAAAAAGCTTTTGTTTTTCGGTATGTTATGGCTATTACTGGTTAAAATCTTGTTGTCTGATAATTTGTCTTATATTCTTTATCCATTTACTTGGGGCCAATTGGCCTCAAAAGCATCCAGAGATGTTAGTGGGAAAATTCTCTTTTCCAGGGAAGTACAGAGAAAAGGCGAGAAGCTTCATCTGGTGCCTTTTCTGTATTCCCTTAAAGGGATGGGGAGGAGATACTATGTCATCCTCAGGATGGAGTGGCTTCATGGCGTCTATCTGCTCACTTCTTCATGAGGAGAAGACCTTGCTCCTACACAGTGTAGTTCAGGCTGGTGCATGGCATGGTGACCCCAGCAGGACTCTGAAGCCTCTCTCGTCTGCTTGGTTCAGCATGTTTATCATCTTAAGCTGTTGCTACTTTTGATGACTTGAGGGCTACTGGTTACGCAAAGGTATGGACAGAGCTGTTCTGATGAATGGATGTTCTGTTCTCTATGCTGGAGGAAGCTGAATGCTCAGTGATCTGAGTATTGTGATCTTGTGGTGTGCAGAGGACCCTCAGCATGCAGCAGCCAACTCCACCTCCTTGCAGGATATGTTCTCTGACATCAATATGGTAATTTGCTTGTGATTAAGAAATTGCTTGTGAGAGAGAATTTCCAGCCCACTGCTTGTTAGCTCCATTTGCTTGCTCTTGTTTCATATGCAAACTTCACTCAATCAGAAAGTCATAAAAAATACTGTATGACACTTGTGACTGATCCCACAATGGCAGAGTAAAATCTCTTCCTCACTGAAGGGGGTTTCCTTATTTAAATTTGCAAAGAATATTCACAAAATAAGTTTTATTTTCAAATAAGTGGCTAAGAAAAAATCCTTGACTGAATCAGTGGGATAATGTAGACACAATTACTAATTTAATCTCATCTCACTCTTGTGATGTAAAGGGTGTGGCCTGAACAACCATGAAATTTAGCACTAAACAGTAAATTTTAATCTAGTATTTTTTTTCTCTTGAAAGTGCTGGAATTTGGGGTGAAAGAAAGAAGAACAATGTTTCATATTACTGGTGTGTGACAGTATTTTTGACTTTTCTTTTTGATGAATTTGAAGTTTCTTGACATGGTGTATTTGTGTGGTCACCAAAAAATATCACAGTCCAAAGAAAAGAGTGGAAAAAAAATTCTCCCAGTGACAGAAACCACATAAACTTAATATCCCAGAAAATCTGCTGGCTTTATATGGGTATCAAAGAGGAGGACTTGAGGCAGATTGGGAATTATGTTTTTGTTTGTTTTGTTAGTTGTCATGTAAGCAGCTTTTAAATCACTTTATAAGTGAAAGTGTCAAGCAAGCATCCTTAACTTTGACTGTCCAAGATTTCACTAGGCAAGTTCTTCTCTCTACTGAGTGTCTAACATATTTATGTGCACAGAGCAGAAGCAGTGAGAGGCATGGGCAGGTTAATCTGATGGAAAGTGCACAGGGTTGTTCAGCTTCTGATTCAGTAAACCAGCCATTCCTCTCACTGAGGGACTGTGTGCCTGCAACCATGACCACAGAATTACAGCAAGAGAACTTTATTTCATTGCTTTAAATCACATGTGTGTGTTTATTTTTTGGTCAGAAAGGCCAGTTCCTATCTCACAGGAATGAGATACTGAACTTGGTAGATGCCCATATATTGCTGGAGTGGTGGCAGAGGTACCCAAGCAGGGAAAATACCCCGGAGTGTTAGAAATAGTAAAAGACATTCAGAGAGCCAAAATGTTACATACAGCAACATTGTTTATCATTTAACATTGATAAAACATTGTTTTATCAATAAGTCACAGGCTGGAGCTCTTTTTAACCTGTATGGTAGACAGATCTTTCTCAAGAAGAATTTTAAGTTTCTACTATTTTATCATGGTTTCTCAGTATGAATGAAGCATCAATACTTCGAAGTAATTGACTTTTAAAACTATTTTCAGGTCAATTAGATTTTAAGTTTTCATATTTAAAGTTTTATTTTGACATATTTAAGAGAACAAAAAAAGGAAACCAAATAATTAAAAATACCCCACTCTCAATTAATTCTGAAATAGCTAAAACAGAATGCTTTGTTCCAGCAAGAATTTATGTTTACCAAAGCAAAGTTTCTGCTAAATTGAAAATATTTGTAAGTGAAAGGAAAATGTTATTTCATTAGGGTTTGTCATCCCAGCTATGGCCCAGGGACTTGTGCCACAAGCATCACAGCCATGCAAAAAAACCATGGTGAAATTTGAGTAGAAGTGATGCCATACCCACCCCCACCCCCAATAGTAAAAGTGTAAGCTAACAAGTCCATGCACAGACCATATACATGGTGGTACACCATGCATGATCAAACTTACAATATACGACAAGAGCTGAAGATAGAATGCAGCATCCTGTAGGTCTCAAACTCAAGTAATTTATTTATTTACACTTTTATAGCCATTTAAAATACCTAATTCTAGAAGACTTTGTGCCTTGATTTTTATAGTAAATCAATGGAATAGCAACAATACCTCTTTTATTTGAGATGATGCTGTGACTGGTTATTATCACCACACAGCACCTGAATATGCACACAGACACTTCTATTTGCCTATGCATATTAAATAATCACTGCTCTATCTGCATTAACAACATTCATTTCAACACAAAAACCTTGAGTTTATTCATTGATTTGAATACCCTAAGCACTTCAATATTATGCCCGTATTTTACTTTTTTCCCCCCTGTGTTTCAGTGGTTTTGCCAAAAGTAACAAGAGAGTTAATCACTGAGGAGTTTTACCAGGTAAATGGTATAGAAGATTTGGGAATTTTAGTATCTTTTTCTGTTGAAAAATTAAAGTGAGATCACATTACTTGAGTAACCAATTAAAAAAAAAAAAAGATTAAAATTAAATAAATAGTTTTGTTTGATTTACATTATTTCCAAACAGTAATGCAAAGTTGTAAAAGAAATAATTTAGACATAGGTAAAGAACCCTCAAAATCAATAGTGTTGGAAGAAATGAAACATATGCTGATGCAATCAAACAGAATTGAATTTCATATAAATGTTAGCAAATCTATATCAGATTATCACTGCAAAAACTTCATTTTCATTGATTTATAATGTATTATTATTGTTTCCACCAAACTGCCATAGACAGCCATTTAAGCAGCTGCCAAGTGCCTTAAGGGTAAATAAAGAGTGTCACTGACAGTGCTGGGTTATAGAAGTTTAAGAGACCAATAATTCACAAGTGTGGCAGGTGTGACATTCTGTATATTCATTAGTCTTTTATTTTAATCCTGTTGTCTAAGTCTTTTATAGTTTTTCATGGGAGAAGGGTCAGGTGCAGGTTTCACAGGGCAACTACAGAGGTTGAAGTGTGTTTGTACCAGCCTGTTTCCCAGAGGGATGGACAGCATCCTTTCATTAAGCAACCAAATGAGAGAAAAATACAGTAAGATGTCAGCAGACAGTCCTGGCCTGGAGACATGGTGGCAGGTCTCTTTCTGTGAAAAGGAGCCGAGAAGTAGTCTTGAAATGCAACCATGTCTGTGAGTCAGCATACATTTAATTAATGCACAGAACCTAACCCCTGGAAATTTTGATCATCTCCTACTGTCAGATGAGTAAACCAAATATGGTTCACACATAGGTTAGGTAGAACAGACTGTAGTGCACCCTATTCTAGCATGTGATTAATGCTACTGGAGTCACTAGGGCTATTTACTCTGAAAACTGGGACTGGGAGAACATTTTTTGAGTAGTGTTTTATTTGCTCTGAGATGCAGCAAATGCTCAGGGACTGACTATACTACTCCTAAACTCAGAACAAGATTTCATACAAAGGTAAGGATCAGGAAAACCCAATCTGCTTTAGTACAGTATTTTCAAAGTTCTATGGTTTGATTTTTCATTTTGATGTTAATGTTTCTCTGAAAGCAATTGTAAAACTTTAATTAAAGATTACTAAAAAGCTGAAAAGTTAATTTTATCATGCTGAAATAAACTTTCTCTTTTCAGGCCAATAGAACAGCAAAAAATACAAAGTCAACCGATTAAAAACTGCTAAAAAACGGAAAATTATTTTGGGTTGATAGAAGATTCTACCCACATTATTTTTTTTTTTTTTCCAGTCAGCAAACCGAGAAAGAAATAATTTTCACTGGTCTTCTTATGCCTTGGTTTAGGAGCATAATGAAGCATTGTGCTGGACCAGACTCACCTTGCTGCTTAGAAACTGAGCACAGTAATTCTAGACTCCATTAATTTTCTTTTGTTTCCTACATTCCTTCAATTGGAAGTACAGTTTTAGTGTTTTTAATGATCATGTTCATCTTTAGGCATCTGACATGTTTCTTTTCAAAACAGGCTTAAGACTTTCATGTTCATATTGACAGAAAATAAACAAAGCCCCACCCCCCAAATATTTTTGTTTTCTCTATGATGAGTCAAATTTTGTGTTACTTTGTGGATATACCAATTTTTTGTCAGGGGAAATATGGTGTATTTGTTCTTTATACTTTATTGGTGAGAAAGGAGAGTGAATTCTTGGCAAACAGCACCCCTTATTTCACTACATTTTCAGCGTTGCAATATATTTGCATTTATGTATATGATGTGCTGGAAGAAGAGATGCTATTGACAAGCTCCCATTCCAATGCATGCTCTGAAAAGGTGCAGAAACCTGCTCCAAAATTCAGGCAATAGTGACTCCAGAAGTGGATATGTCTGTTATCTGCTTTGGCTCATGTGATGTGATTTTTGGCTGAAGAGAAAGCTTATGGTAAAAGTCATATCAAGTTGGCCAAGCCAAAGTAAACACACACACATAGATTTTGAGGTAATTTTTGGCTATTGAGATCATTCATTCCTTTAAATATTTAAAGCAGAAATAAGATTTGCCATGATCATAAACATTTTATTTAGTTTTTCCTCTGTTGCAGCATGATTACTTCAGGTAATAAATCCAGCCAACAAGGAGCTAAAGGACAATTATGGCACTCTAACAGCATATGTTCAGTGTCGCACTAGCAGGGCTCTATGCAAGTGAAAACCCAACATGCAGGCTAAAAACCAACAAGAAGTACAGCAGTGAATAAATGCAGTGGTCTCTGTTCACTTTGATGTAGGTGTGTGTTCTTTACCACAAGAAGCAAAATCGCAGCTAGTTGTTATTGGCCTTACAGAACTGAAGAAGCAGCAGTATAAGACACTCTCTTAGACTTACTACTGGTATTTTATGTACAGTGCTTGCATAGTGAAACATAGGCTGACATCACTGCCACTGTATAGCTTAGTGCTCCTCTTAGGACAAGTCCAGTGATCAAGGGTGTCCATTGGTCATATTTCAGTTGCCATGATTTCCAAATTTAATGCACCCTCTGCCAACCCAAACTCTACCACAGCAAAACAGACTCCTTCTTTTCTTGGTCCCTGTCCAGCCTGTTGACACTTCACATATATTTACACTGGTGTTGATTCCCATTATTATCAGTGGACAGAAGATCCACTTTACTGGATTCCAGCCTTTGAAAGACAAAAAATCTGAATTAGTGAGAATGTAAACCTCCCACAAATGGGAAAGGAATCATGAATCTGAAGGATAATTTAGAAGGCAATACATTAGATGGATATTGGTGAAACAGAGCTGCAATGTCTGCTTCAGACAATTCCTATATAATCTCAAGTGAATCATATAAACCCAATGGTGTTTTAATTTCCAGTCTGTCAAGTGAAGGTAATATTTTTCTTCTTGACAGTTGAAATCTGTTAATGATACAGAGAGACTTAGATAAATTATGTCAAATTCAGGAAAAGGATACTGTAGTATTCACGCTTTTGGAGAGTGACTATGTAACAGGATGTGCTGGTTTAGAGTTAAACTGGCAGGAGAAATGAATCCAACTCAGAGTGGGATTGCAAGTCAGAATAACAATTTAATAAAAGATCACAAAATACACTGATACAGAAGGAAAAAATTTGTTTGTGTCACAAAAACAGATGTACAGCCCAGTACAGCGGGGCACAAGCAGAAAGGAGCTCACCAACCTCTGTGCTGAACACCATGTAGCCCCACTGAGTTCAAAGCAAGAAGAAAGGAAGAAACCTGCTGGTGAAAATGATGGTTGCAGTCCAGTGGCAGTCTCGGTCCAGTCGAGGCTCTGGTCTTCCTCTGGATCTGAAGAGCTCCCAGTCCCAAAACCCCAAGTTTATATCTGCTTGGGCTCTGGTGGGAATGCCCAGTCCCTCCCCCACGGTGGGGAGTTTCACAATGGGTGATTTACTCTGTGAGGTGAGTCATGGCATATTTTTGACATCCCTGATGGCCCATTAGCAGACATGACCCCTCAGGTGGATGTGAAGACACTAGAGGCTCCCCAGAGGGGAGTTATCACGCCTGAGTCATAGGTGTGAAGACAGGAAAACTTCCTTATCCCAAAGAAGTTCCTAAACACTGAGCTTGTAGCCTGAGGGGTTGGGTGTGCCCTGGGCAACTGCTGCAAATGGGCCATTGTGAGCAGTTAATGAGAAAATGACATAGAGGGTTTAGAATACACACCCACACAGTGACAAACTGATCCTGACTACTATAATCAGGGCACAGGAATACCAGAAAGAAGCTGGAAAAATTTGTCCTATATATACATATTATATATATATATATACGAATATATACATATTTAATTTTGCAACAGAGTCCCTTTATTACATGAAACACTGTATGGGGCAAGGAAAGGTAAAGCCAAAGCCATGAAAGGTCCCCAGAGTTCTCTGACTGATAATCATATTCATCAAGTTTCAGGATGTGCATAATTTTGCATCATAAAAAGTGTTTATTAGTGTGGACTTTGGATAGGAAGTAGTGCACATAGGTAGGAACAAATGCATGCAACAAAACAGTTGGTGCTGAAGACTTGATGTCACCATATATGTTTTATTTTTACCTCATAGTAACTTGCACAGGCTGAATGTCCAGTTGTTGCTGGTGTGCATTAAGTGCACTCCCAGGCTACATATTTCAGTTTATTGTCCTCAGAAAAGAAACCACAATGCAAACCAAAGTTCACAAAACATGGACAGCTACCTCAGTTCACTCCCAAGCCAAACTAAAATACTCATACATATCCATTCAAAACTGGTCTCATTCTGGAGCTCTAAGTCATTTAGTTTGGTGAACAGAAATGAGTCTCTAAACTTCCATTTCACTTTACACTCTTTATTAATCCATTATTGTATCTTTGAATATATATGCTCCTTTATTGGCTGGTTTTCTGTGGAAGTCCTGCAATGGAGCAACAGCATAGATCACACTGGCACCCAAATTGTTGTCTTATTCTGATTATTGCAGGTTATCCAAAGAGAGGATATTATAATAATCTGTATTAATTTGGAAGTGATGATGTGGACCTGCACCTCTGGCAAGCTCTGGAGACCTGTATTTCACAGGTATCAGAACTTAGTGTTTAATTTTTAGTGTCTTGCGTCAGAAACTTGATTTCAACCTGGTTACATTGCAGAGTTATATTGCAGAAGACTAACAACAGGAATAATGGCAGATAAACTGGATTTCTCTCCATCATGTCTCAGGCATTTCAGAATATAACATACAGATATAAAATAACATTGACTAGAAAGCAAAATCTGTAACTACACAGAACAAATATAAATGTTGTTTGATTATCTCAGTTCGGTGTCTAGCACAGGAGAATTTGATTCTTAGGGGTGACTTCATGGTGCGTTGGGATGATGGGCTATTCTAGATTCGTGAGGATTTCCTTGCACAAATGTGAATCTAAAAAAAAAGATTAGCTTTGCTTTCTGCCATTTATTTTTGTAATAACATATATATGCATTAACAGCAAAACCATGTGAAAAATTACCTTGATGCAGAGTGCCATGATTTTCTTTTAGCAAAAGAGGTGAGAACATCCTGCTGAGCAGGATGTCCCCAAAGCTCCCATAAAGAAGGACACAGCACACCTTTTTGTTAGAGGAACCAAGACTATTGATGACAGATTAGTAAAAATGAGACCTAAAAGTTCCCAAGTTGGGTCTGTGTAACAGTCTCAATCAAAAGCACATTTCCTGAGGACCCTAGATCCTCCCCAGGAGAGGTCCTGCTCAAAGTCTCTCAGCATCATACAACTTACATGTCAGCTGTTCGCTGCTGGTGAGATGACTGCAGCATTGTTTGGGTTTGGACTATGTTGTCTTAAAAAGTTGTTCTTCAATAGAGAATCTAACTCTGTAACCTTTATTTCTACAAGTACTCTCAGTATTTTTCCCCCTCCCCCACCCTGTTCTTCGCTAAAATGAAGTCATTAATACCAGGAAGAAGGTTTGGATTGAGAAACATACTTATTTTTGCAATAAAGTTTCTACTTTATATCAGTTTTTATATATTTCTGCAATATGTAGCCCATTATCAGATGTATATAAGAGATCTGTTTATACATTACAGAACAAAGATGGATACTGGGGCTTTTTAAGAAATATTGCAACATGTTGACATCAAATGTAGAATTTCCTGGACCCAGGGATTTAGCCATCAAAGTAAGAAGATGTTTAAGGTTTGATTGTCCTTTCTTCTTACATGAGCAGGCTTCCCATTAATGTCCATAGGAGTTATACACATAAAAAGAGGAGAATATATATAAGAAGTATATAAGTAGTGAACCCAGTAGGAAAGTAGAAATAGACTCCAGTGGAACTAGAAAATGCATTGTTCCCTTTTCTTTTCTCTTCAGAGCCTGCATAATTTTGGTTTTGTGCACTTCCAGGAAATCAAAATTTTGAATTGTAGGAACATATTTTGACTAGTTCTCATCTTGAAGGAATACCGTGTGAAATGAAGGACAGACAGACAACATATGATAAAAATAAAGCAGTTATCAAGCTCCAGTGAACCCAGGTGGGCAGTGAATCAAAATGTCTTAACAAATTAACCTATACAGCGTGACTCCTGTGCAGATTTTCAAAGGCATCTTGCTTTTTTCATTACTGATGGAGTGAGAATTACTTTTCAGTACCTTTTTTATGTGTTCAGTAGAGAATAGCTCTTGCAACTATGCAAGCTCCATGCTTTTAGCTATTGCTGATACTACTGATAAATAGGAACAGTGGAGATAATAACATTTAAATACGACTGTGGGGTTTCTCATTAAATGCAATTCCCTTCTTAGTCAAACTTCTGTTTTCCTGATGGACATTCATTGAGAATCAAGCTTATTGGCTTTAACCCTCCAGAAGTAAATCAGTGTTCATGTAATGGTTATTCCTGTGTTAAGAGTCCTTTCACCTTAGCACAATACAAACAACAGTAGTTCCACAAATGGTCTCCTAACAGAGAGTCCCAACCCATTTTTTTCTTTTCTTCAAAGGATTTTGTGCTGTTGACAGGATCGAACTGCAGATGACACTGTCTAGTTAAAGCTTAGCAGGCAATGTGCTAACAGTTAACTGCTGTTTTTCTTATATTAAGATCTATGCTTGAAAATAACATCTGCATTTGACTTTGCACAAGAGACTGAAGAATCAGAGTGGGTCTTGTTCATCAAAAGCAACTGGTACTACCAGTGTGCTTGAAGTTTGGTCTGGAAATGAGTTACTGGCACTGTGCCTAAGCTCACCTCCTAAATACACAGTGGGAAGCCCTAAGGTCTTAACCTCCTCAAGATCCACATGAAGCAAGATTTTCGAGTATTCTGTTACGCCGGTGCTACTTGGTTGCTTGGTTTGATTTCCCTTTAAACCAGAATAGTTGAGGAGAGCGTGTGGTGGCTGTCTGAGTTTTGTTGTAAGAAGGTCATGGCCAAAACAAACACATCAATATTGAGGCACTATAACATTCCTGAGTTAAGCACAGTCTTGGGCATCATTTTCACAGCAGCCTCCTAACCTATTGTGCCTAAGGTATTTGTTCCATTTTGTAGCTTCATTAGTCCTTTTTTATGTGATTTTTCCCCCTAAGCTGAGTTTCCTTCTCTCTTATGCCTTATTGCACTTTCTTCTTCTTCTTCTAAAATCACAGATCTAAATTATAGTTTATTGAATGTTATTTCTTTTTATAATAATACTTAAAATCTTATTAAAGTATTTATAGAAATGCTGATGGAGTTTCTATTTTCAGAGACTGCTTTGTCATTTGCCAAAGGACAGAGCTAAGCAGGCATTACTTAGACCTGCAGGTCATTATTTAGTATTCAGGGTAGTTCTAAGTCTCCAGCTTGACTGCTGGAGGGAAAGAAGAGTTAATGGAAGGAATTTTTGAGATTCATGGTGGGCACTGAGAAAAAGGAAGAGGTGTTGGCAATTGAAAAATTGGTTAGAGGTGAACTTGAGCATTGGGCCTCTCACGGTGCTACCAATGTCCCGTTTTAGGGAATGTAATATGCTCAGAAATTGTGTATATTTCTAGGTGAGACCAAGAAGATCTGTCTTGTAGACTGAACTACATCTGCTTATTTTTGACAATGGCATTCTTGAAAACACTATATTCTCAGACAGCATTATTACCTTAGAGTGACCAGGAAGGGAGGAAGTGGTAGCCTCACTGCAACAGATTTGTACAGCAGTTTGATCCTTTGCACTAGGTTTGAATCTATCATCCCTCCAAACTAGAGTGCTTCAGCTTTTTAATAGGAAGAAGTAAAGATCTGTTAGGAGCACCTGCCCTACTAATCCAGTAAATGTTTATATAGATGCATTTCCAATTTTGTTTTCTGCAGACCATGTTTTCTTTTTGGATACAGGCAACTAAACATTAGTTTCATTCCTTACAGTACAGCTGCTAGATTATGTACACACAGGCTGTTTTGCGACATCTTTATTTAGTTTAGTACGAAGACTGGAATTTCTGTATTTGAGGCTTTCCGTTATTTAAAATATTTCGTCTTCATGTATGCTTCTTCTGGTCACTATACCATGAAAGCTAAAAAAGAGCTAAAAAACTCTGAAAGTGAGTCAGATGCTCCTTTGATGTATGTGGCAAACTTAAAATAATACGGCTACTCCTGAGAAGCTGGATAGTCTTGTGGGATAAAACCCTTCTGGATGGCCTGGCTTGGGCAGTCATCTTGTTGTCATAGTTATGTACTTTTGGTGCCTATTCTGCTGCCATACAGAGATCTGAGAACCTGATCTTGTGCCTTCTGAAATTCTTGTCAGTTTTGCAATAAGCTTCGTTGAGAGCTAGGGCAAGCCCAGAGCACAAGGCAAAGGAGGGAATGGGTGGGTATGTGTAATAGAGCCAGTATAGCTGAGATTTACACTACTTGATGTGTACAAGGACAATACAATAGTCTTTCTAATAGGGCTGCCATAATTTAGAGCTGCTCTTACAAGCAGTCAGCTGACTTTGAAGGTTGTCATGTGTCACAAAATATCACAATGCATCCTTGTCCCTCTTGAAGCAGTAGTCTGCATCCCCAGCAGGTAATCAGTCTCCAAACTGTGCAGAAATTGTAATGATTTTTGTTTGGTTGGTTGTGTGTTTTTTTTTTTTTGTTTTTTTTTTTTTTTTTTTTGTTTTGTTTTGTTTGTTTGTTTGTTTGTTTGTTGTTTGCATTCCTTTTAACACAGTTATACTAAACTAAAGCATCACACACTATGATTTCTGGGCAGACTTGGAGCAAACTAAACTTTATTCTTACAAAAGAAAAGTCTCTAACAAGCAGTGAACATCCATCTGTTGAGCCTAATCTGTACTGATTTTATGAAACTAAATTCTTGACAAACTGTCATCTTTCCTCCCTCTCGTAGCCCAGGCCAACTGAATCCTCTAATACAATATAACCCCAGCGCAGCTTTTGCCACTGCATTCATACAAACTTTGTATATTAACTTAGAGCAAAAAAAAAAAAAAGGCTTATATAAGTGATGCCCTTGATCTTATGAATAGAGCTATGATATGTGATGTGAAGCACTCCCTTTCTTCCTTGATTGTATAATTTAAATCTATTGCAATTCTTTTTTTGTAAAGAGATCCTTCTTTCACATGTTGGCTCCAAGTTCTTAGACTGTGCCCTAGCAGAAACAGAGTGGTTCACTCTGACTGACTCTTCACAGCTATGTTTTCAGAAGAGGTTGAGGAATGTATCTCAATGTATCTCAATTTGCAGGCATTGAACTTAACACATTGAAGAAGTACTCGATATATTGGCCAATGTCTACCACTCTCTGGAAAAAAATTAAGTTAGTTGACAGTGTCTCAAGCGAGACACCCAAAGATGTGACATTGTAGATTAATTAAAAAGTAAAAAATCCCAAAACTAAACCACAGAAACTCTCTTGAATAGGGATCTTAAAGTTCAGTATATGGCTTGACTCACACTCTGTCCTCTTGCTGAGTTCTGTGTTACTATGAACTTGTGGAGTAGTGAACACCCTTCAGTTGAGTAGATCTTAGATTCTGTATCCTTCCATCTGTCCACTAATTTTCAGTCTTGACAATCACTTCAAGCATCTTTTTTATAGGTGCTTCTTAGATGGTTAACTATAAATCCTTTCATTGTGGATTCAATTTTATTTTATTTGCCTAAACTAAGTAGGTGAAATTTAATTGCTTTGAATTTTATAGGTTATTTTAGTCTGCATTAAGACTGTCTGTGGGTATGCACATACTTGCTCATAATTGTCAATGTGGTGTCTTTTATGAAACTCCTACAGATATGCACTCACACTTCAGGGGAAAAAAAAAAAGGAAAACAAAAAAGAAAACACTGCAGAGTTTTGAGTTATAGCAGCAGCCAAATAACTCCTGAAACTGGTTAACTTGCATGCATCTTGCATCTTCCTTAAGGTTAAAAAGAGCCACTTCATTTTAAAATAATGTAATAAAACCAGTGCTGTCAGGCTGAGACCTTGTCTGCCAAGCCTAACCCTCAGATGAAGTTTTACAGCCAAGTTATAAATCCCTAAAAAATGGAGCTGGTAGTGAGAGTATTGCAGAACCTTATCTAAGGAGTCCTGTCCTGGTGGCAAGGGCGGGACCAAACTGAGGGTTTCAAAACAAAGGCAGTCTGACAGCAGAGCCGCAGTCAGTTGCACAGATAGTTTGGCCATACACAAACAATGTGCTAGTTTATTTATTTGTTTATGAGTGTGTATTAACCACCAGGGTTTGTATATTCTCAACCTCCCTTTGATCCTTTTTTTGTTGAAATACAAGAGTTCTGCCATCTGCAAACATTCTGTGCTGACCATGCCTTTGGCTTAGTCAACATATGAAAACCATAAAGATTAATTTTTTGATAAAAGAAATGGTTAAAGACAATTGACATTATTGTTTGAAGTTCATGGCATTTCATGTTAATTTTGTAATGTAGAAATGGAACAGAGGCCTAGATTTTTGTAAAAAAATTGGCCAAGGTTGTAACACTTAACATATTTTATATATACTCTGTTTTGGTCTCCTATGAAGGAAATTTGGTATGATTTTGATTGGTTTCTGATGAGTTGAAATTTTGGTAAATGCAACTCCACTATTGGAGTTTTCTATCACTGCCATACTTGGAAATGACTTAGGAAGATTGCTATATTTGCTTTATTGTTCTAATAATAAAAGACTGTAATTAGAAAGATCACTGAAAGATAAATATTCCTACTCTTTGCCTAAAACTGTGTTGATCCATATGTAATATTTCTCAGAACATTCTGGTTCAAAATGTCTTTTATACTGAGTGAAAGGCATTTAAGATATCTAAATCTCTTTCTTGACTCAGTCAGACTACCACTAACTTATAACATGACTTCAGTTAGTCACTTAACCTTTCTGTAGTTCACATTATCTCACCAGCTGTCAAATGAAGATTGAAATCCATATGAGCTACAGAAATACTGTGGGACTTTACTGAAAAAAAATGGAAGGAATTACAGAGGTTTGCAAAAGGTACGAGCAAATTTCTGAGGGAAAAAATAATGTTCACTTATCGGAGATATTGAGTTTACTGTGGTTAAGACTGGCTTTTTTTGTATAAGCATGGCTAATCTATGTATACCCAGAGAGGTGGGAGAAAAGTCAACATGCCAAAGTAACGCAACAAACTGGGACACATTAAGCATCGAAGTGTTATAGATTTGGGCAGCTTCTCTCTGTTCTGTAGGTGGACTCAAGGTCTTCACAGAGATAGGGTCATAACATTGGGCCAGTCAAGTGTAGTAATGGTCACTTTTGCTTTTTACACAAAAAGAAGCAATGATAACATCTGTATATGTTGATGTGAAAGACAGATCCACTCTCTCAGACAAAGCAAGACGCAGGCACTTCAGTCAAGTGAGAAGCGTATGTACACATGACACTGTTCTAAAAGATGTATTCTGTGGTGATCAAATATTTGTTAAATACAACAATGCAGGATTCTAAGCAAGAAACTGAGCAGTTGCATTTATTTTATGAATCTATTTCAGCAATAACTCACAAAATATAAATGAGAAGCTACAGTTTAGGTAGTGTCAGCATTGAGTCCAGACTTGCTGGGAATTGGGACTCCCAGAATTCCTCAATGGAGAAAAATAAAAGCAGTAATACCTTCTAGTATGTGGAAATGGAGGAACTACTGGCTAGTTGTACCAATATAGATTTACCTGTACTCAGCCATCAAGCTGAGCACTCTAGCTCTGTCTCGCCCTTGGCACTGTTCCAGTTCCAGGGTTATGTGTTACTGCAAAGGATGTTCAGATCTCAAATATTATGACCAAATTTTCTACAATAAGATTTAGAAAATGGGAAACCTTGCTCCTCTAGTAAAAACCTCTGTGTATAAGGGACTTCAATCCCAAAATCTCTCATTCCCTCTGTTCTCTCCATAACTACAATGAACATGAGCATGTTTGCTTCCATTCTGTGCATCTGATAGTTCCTAGGACTTTTGACTGAACATGAGTCAGTGGTAATACCATAGTAACATTCTACTGTGTTTAGAATGTACACTCAGATGTGTTTGTAATTTTTTGAGCTGAAAAATAAGTTGCAGTGTCTCAAAGAACAACAGAGGAAACAAAACAATGCAGCAAGCTAGCATCCTTCATGTGCTCTTCCTGTTGCCTCCTAGAACTTTCACTTAATTTTTCAGTGAAAACATTTTTGTCTGATAATAGAAATTCAATCAACTATTTGAATAGTAAGCCCAAGATAGTTAGCACAAGAAGAAATTCTACTAATAGGACAGTGGAGCAAGTCTTGAGAGTTCAACTGAAAATCAACTTGTTGAATCGCATTCAGAATGTACCATGCTACAAGATGTTTCTGCAGCTTCATAGTTTGCAAATATCATATTTACTATGCTTTAAGATATAAGGCTTAGTTCACACTTTTTGTCTTCATGCTCTTTTCAAAGCTGAGAGTGAGTGTACACTGCTGAATTGTCCCATAAGCAAAGCTCTATCTAGCTCAGTATCTTCTCTCCAACATGGGTAAAGAAAAAATTACTAGACAAGATTTTAGGATTATGGTAAACATTCATCACTGCCTCTTCAAATTATTCTCCCAGCTTGTAAAAAATGGTGTCTACTAAACCTCCTTAGCCAGAACTTGTATTTTTGTGCTCTACTTCTCTGGTAGGGAGAGAGTTTTTTCTACAACTAGAAAGGAGACCTCTTCCCTATTAAATGAAGAATATATATACCATAGTCCCCTATGTTTTAGTTAGTTGCCTCAGATACTGACAGCAGCAAGACTGACGTAGTGCAGATGTCCAGTCTCAAGTGAACAAGTTTTTTTGGGACACTGACAAGTAGCTGTAATGAATGCTATGGTCACGCTTCTTCTGTAGGCTATAATCTTTGAAAGCTAGAATGGTGACTGTGGACTTAGAGTTTCAGTCTTAAAGAGGGAATCTATGCATTTTCATAAGGGATCTATGCATTTTAGTCCTTTCTGTGAAATTGTATTCAAATTTAGGAACCTAAAGTTAGTCCCTGAAATCTGTAAATCAAATATTTCACTTTGTGAAAATATTCTGCTTATTATGAAAATATTCTGCTTTGAGAAAATCCAGAACATGGACATATGCAGATGAAATGTTTACATATAGTTCTTCAAAACTGCCAAGAAAATAAGTTTGGAAGGGATTAGAAATGGAAATGCTGAGTCTGGGATTTTCCTTGTAGTGGCAGTAGCCCTGTCTCTGCTTTTTTTTTTATTAATTTTTTTTTATTTTTATTTTTATTTTTTTTATTTGTGTGCGTGTGTGCTTAAATAGTCATTCAGTGGGCACTGAATGCCCAATGCCCAACTCTGAACTGACTGGAGGACTGTGCCCTACATTTTGGGAAGTAGCCAAGCCTATAGTATTGGCAAAGGAATTTTCTACGTTGTACATGGAAGCTCTTGGTTGTCTACAGTGTTGACACTTTTCTGGAGGAGTTTGAATGGGGGAAAATGTTAAAACCATCTGATCTTGCTCCCTTGCTGAGCTCTTGATGCTCAAATACTGTGAATGAAAATACATTTGCCTTGTTTAACAAGTACTTGAGAAAAGTCATTGAAATGAATGCTTGGCTGGGTTATACAAATATAGAAACAAAGACATACACCTAGATGAATGAAAAAAGGCTCATGTGGAGATTGCAAACTGTGTTAAAGAAGCTGCCACAGATAGGTCTCACAAGGTTAATTTTCATGTGGAACTGCTTAAATTAGAAGTCTTCTATGTATTCCCCAAGACCTATGGAGAGAGTATATCTGTGTATGAAAAATTAAAAGTCAGATCTCAGGAGCCATCTTTCAAGGCCAATGAAGATCCACACAGTTTTGTGTGAAGGCAATCAGATGCAACAAGAATTTTTTCTTTTAATCCTTTACTGCAGGTTTAATTGCAGCAATATTTCAATGCCAAAGAGAGTAATTTGCAGCTTGAATACAGCATTAGATCTGTAATACCCAACATTTTAAAATCTTAGTATAAAAACAAGCATTTGGTACTAGTATCACAAGAATTCTAATTTCCTGTTAATCTTTTAAAGAAATTGAAGTTAAATGTCTATATTAACATTTATAAAATTTTAGGAATGATTCCTATATTACATAATTATCTTAAGCACACTGCATATCTGCCGATTAGAGACATTACTCAGAGCCTGCCCTGAAACAGCTGCATTCCTAGACAGAAAAAGATACTAATGTGGCCCTGGGGGAGAGCTCTCCATTTTGACAGAATAAAACCTCCTTGGAATACAGTTATTACAATTCATAATTGTTCACTTTAGGGGGAAAATTCAGAGGGAAAAAAGTATCTTGTTAATAAAACAAAGATTTCTAATATCTTGAAATTCATATATCAAAATTCTCTGCAGCTGAGTGCGCAGGTACCTGGAGGGGAGCGATTTCTCCATGTTATGTATAATGAGGAAGTAAAATCAGGAGTTCTTACTGCATATGGCTCCCTAGATGTGATCAGATAGTGACAATAAGGGTAATGACAACAGTGATAAGTATTAGAGGCTGGCAGTGTGATTCAGCTGATTAAGCCTGAACCTAAAATGCATGGATTTAGAAGCAGAAAACTATGTGAGGCTATTTGGCTGTATCTGTGACACCATTACTAGATGATAGGATTTCATCAAAAGAAACACAGAAAAAAGGAAATAAAGCAGAAATTCAACTTCTCTAAAGGTGCCACAACAATAAATGACTTCCCAGCAAACATGATCAGGAACCGTGACTCTATTTAAAAAATCTTTTAATTGCTACAAATTGTTTTCACTGCTTCTCCACCAGTGTGACAGAGAGAGCTATGGTGATGTTTAGACTACTTGGGTCAAATGGATTAAAGCACAGTGAAATGTAACAAAGCATAGTTATGTGGTCCCTAAAAAGAGCTCACCCAGGGTTGTAGCAAAATTATCCTGCTGTACAGACCTCCTCGTCCTGAAAGTCTGGGAAAGTGGTGCCTATTCTGCAGTGAAACTGTTGGTACTTCTGGATTATTTCTGACTCTTGGGGAAAAAAATCACCACCCCCTTACAAGATGTATGAACTCATATTTAATTGAAAAAAACCTTAAAATTTTATGCCAAATGGTCCAATGTCTTTTGTACAACTTCAGACTCACTTGAGAAGAAGCAAGGTAATTGTAGCTCTCCTTACACTTTAAGACAGTTCTGAAGATCTGTGTTCCATCTGGATGACCTATAACAAAGCAGTTATCACTCCAGTTTGTTCTCCTATTTCCTGCTTTAATATTTATGTAAGGTAAACTAGGGAGAAAACTTAATAAATATTTCTGACTTTTCTTAGGAAAATGTAAAAGGCCCTCCTGAAACCATCATGCTTTCATACCCTCCAAATTAGTGTCATGTGCTTAGAATGTTGCCACAGTGGCAGAGAGTCAAAGCAACTCAATTCACCACAAACCAGGGCTATTCCTCCTGCTGAGGCATTGGAAAGAGCCATTAGTGCTCAGTTTCAGCAGTTCTTTCCACTGACTGTGCACAGAGACGAGGTAAAGGAGCTTTGGAGACAAAGTGGTCTGAATTCCCTTTTGACTCTGAGTACTACAAGAAGTCGGTGACTCAATTAGATGTTCTGAAACCAGCCTAGTCTGCAATATTCAAAGCTAGCATTGGTTTCTAAACTCTTAAATAATTACATAATTCATATAACATGCATTAGTTATTACTGTAGTTCAAGGATGAGAAGGTAATTTTGTTGGATATCAAACCTTCTTTGACACTGTAGCTTTGAAGTCTAACCTGAAACTCAATTAGTTAGTGTGCAGCCAACGAAAGATTGTCTAAGAAGAAAGAGACATTAATAAAATCCATGGAAAAACAGAATGAATCCAGTAGTGACTAGATGTGAAAAGTGAAGATTGCAAAAGAAACAGAACACAGAAGAAGGAACTTGATCAGAATATCCAATTCTGTGAGAACTGTGAGCTTTCACGCTGGAAAACACAAAGGTGATGTTATTACATTGATGGAGGCACATTGGATTTACATTAGATTGGTCTGCAAACATCCAAAATTATATTCTTTCCTATTATACATCATGAGTGCTACTAGGACAGATCTTTCTGTTCATTGCATATGTACATAGAAAAATTACATATGCTTTCACAAATGGGATCTTGCTAAATAGATTTTGCTCATATGATTGCTAAGCAGTGCAACACCAAGGTTATTACTGATGTGTCCATTAATTCTGAGTCGTGGTTACCTTGGTGGATCTCTGCAAAAGTAAAGCTGAAAATCCCCAAATTTTGGTGAATGCAGGAACAGAAGAGGGCTTAACGAATTCAAATTTGCACACTACTTTGTCAACTCCATCACAGCATCTTCCATTTTCCTTCTTTCTAATGTTTAGATTGGGTTACCTTTAAACATTCACAGACTAATTTTCCTGCTCTATCCACAATCTATAATTATTTTCTTGGAAGGAAGTTAGAAATCTGAAATTATAGCTTCCAATTGCCATTGAACTGGATTCTTTGCTTACTCTAGACCTAGATCAATACTTTTATTTACCCCTTCTAAATCTGGTGTAGATTTTCTGTATAAACATGACCAGTGGTTCAGGCATAACAAACAGCAAAACAAAGGGCTCTTCAAACTGACTGGTGGCTTCCAGGAACAGTTTTTGCATAAAGAAAACAACCTAGAGTCTTCAGAAACACACTGTGAGACATGGCACTTTGCTATGCTACTTAATGACACTAGATGGAGAGGGACTGGATTTGCAGTGGCATAGTTATGGATCGCTACTGATCAGACTGGAATATCTAAGAGGAACTGAATTGTCTCATCAGTTACAGAAACCAAGCTGGTTGCCTGCACAGGCCATTTCTCAGAATGGTGACTTAAGTGTATGCTGCTGGCCTCAGAACTTATTAGACACTTAGTAAAATGTTGCCATGTGGATGGTGACAAGCAATATATTATGGTATTTACACAGTACATTGTTAATTTTTGCTGCAGTATTAGTACATTTATACTTAGATACAGAAGAGACATAAGCAAGATCTTGCCAGTGCTGTATTTTTTGGGAAACAAAAAAATTAACAACCCAAGATGCAAGTTTTGACTCTTGCAAGCTGAATTAGCAGATACTAGGGATGAGTATAAGTCATGAATGCTGAATTTATGCATTAGATTGCCAGCTGAATAATATACATAATTCTCAACAATCAAGAAAGTGGGAGTGGTGAGGTAAGATTTTGGCTAAAGTTCTCAAAGTCTTCAGGAAGCTCTGTCCTTGTTGATAATTAAATGTAATTTTCAAGTTCTGGCAAAAATTATAGCAAACAGCCTGCAGGATATGATCTGTGAGATTATTAGCCCAGACCAAATAAGCTTGGTAAACGAATGACTAAGAACAGAGAATTACAATGAAAATACTGAATATTATCTAAAAAGCTAGTGGCATGCAGGAACCCTGGCAGCCTACGCAACCTGTGGCAAAAAGACCTTTGAAAATAAACTTGAGGTTTCCTATATGCCCATTAGAAGAGAAATCAGATATTTATAAGCTGCTAAGAACTTTTATATGAGGCTCTCAGAATAAATCACATTTTTGAAACTACCTCTGATAGGAAGCTTCTTCAGTGGAGGATGGTGTAAGTCAGGTGCATGTCTCAGGGTTATTTTCTTTTTTTTTTTTTTAATATTTTTGACAGCAGAAAAAGTTAACTTACAATCAGACAAGAAATACTATATATATGAATATGACTATTAAAAGTCATGTAGGCAGTTTACAATAGTTACTGTGAGTGTCTATAGTTAAAAGACTATCAGTAGAAATAATATTTTAAATAGAAACTGAGTGTTTAATTGTATCACCTCATCCTGTTTGTCGAAAAGTTCTGTTACTTACTTATTTCTAGAAATATGTTATCTTCTGTTGCATCTGCAATGGCACCACAAACTTAACTGGCATATATTCAAGGGAAAATAAATGTAGTGTCTGGGCAAAAGACAACCAGCTTTAGCTAGTGAAACATCTACTACCAAATCGTAGTAGAATTTAGAGTAACACCTTCAGAAGAGCTGAAATCAAGTGAAGCATACATACAGATAAATAGTTTCCAAAAATTATTTTTCCATTGCTTTTATTAACACATGACTCATATGTTAAACATCTTCTGTGAAATAGTCTGCATGGCCACTGATACTAAAGTTGATGTTGAAGTCTCTTGAATGAAATTTTGCCATGACAATTGTGTCAGGTTCTGCTTGGGTCCTGTCTTAGTTTAGAGGAAATAAAGTAAGGTTGTTGGACTAGAAACCAAAGAAGGAGGCAGACCTCCCTTGGACTCAAAACAAAAATTTAGTTAGGGTATGATAAGAGCAAAAATAACAATTCTTAGCTACAATATGTATATCTATATATATCTATACACATATATATATCTATTCAAGAGAAAACCAAGCAACCAGAACTAAAATGACCAATTTTGTGGGATACTTCTGTGAAACTCCCCCCACCTCCGTCTTTGCCCCCCGTTGTGTGCAGCAATACTTACGGACAGCAGGTGGTGATGTTGCTCCTCAGCTGGTGCTGAGCTGCTCCTGGCGGGTGGATAAAAAAAAAAGGTTTGGTATGAGTTCCTCTGAGGCTGTGGAATCTCTCTGTGGAGTCGGTGGGAAGAAAACCGTGCAGGGAGGGAAAAAGAGCTGGGCTCCTTTCCGTGGTCTGTAGCTGGAGGATGAATGCCACTCTGAGCTGGACGCAGCAGTCAATATTGGGAACCCCTTGTGCCCGGGCTGGCAGCCGCTGGCCCTCTCAGGAAGCCTGATGCAAAAGGCCCCCTTTAGGAAGGCTCTCTCTCTCTCTGAAGTCCTGCGAACACCGAGAATCCAGGGATTGGGAAAACGGGAGGAAAAAAAAACAAGGAAAGAGACCAAACTTGCAGGCAGAGTTTTTTTTTTTCTGAGAGCCGTCTCCCTCTCTTGCCAACCGAAAAAGCAAAAAAAACCCCAAACCCCAAAGTCTACCCTTTCCCTACTCCACTCCAGAGATTTATGGTTNAGGTAAAAAATAACTAGCAAAAGGAAAAAATAGTAAAGGAATATATATATATTTATAGATATTTCATGTATATATGGCTAAATACTATGTACATATAATACAAGGATTCCAAACAAATCCCAAACACCCCCCAAAAGGGAAAAGGAGAAAAGGACTGAAAAGGGTAAAAACAAAACAATCCCACACAATCAAATCCCAGGAATCAATTCAGTAGAACAATTAACACAGTAAGATCTCACCAACTTCTTCTAGGAGAAGTGAGTGCCTTCCCTCCTCTGTTGACAAAGACAACAGCTCTCGGCCAGGCCTTAGCTCATATAGATAAGCCGAGGCCTAAACACCAAGAGCTGTCGGCTCTGTGTTCACCTAACAAGGGAGAGAAGAGGAAAGAGAAAGGGAGAAGAAACTCCCTCTTGCCTTTATACACCTGATTACATAAGGGAACGATATGGAATACTTCCTTAGTTATGCCCCCAGTTGCTAGGGAAGGCCTACAGACAAACTACCACAACAATTTTTAAAATCTATCCAATTATTAGATTTCTCACACAGTTGAGAGATAATGGAATGATAATAAGTAAGAGATATGACCTGATATAAAATAAAAAATATAAAAGCCTGTTGCCCATAGAAGCTGTGTATACCCCATCCCTGAAGGTGTTCAGGGCTAGGTTGGATGGGGCTTTGAGGAATATGGTCTGATGGGAGGTGCCTCTGCTCATGTCAGGGGAGTTGGAAGCAGATGATCCTTATGGTCCCTTCCAAACCAAAACGTTTTGTGATTCTATGATTATACGTTCCTGTCCTGGTTATAGTAGCCAGGATCAGTTTGTCACTGTGTGGGTGTGTATTCTAAACCCTCGATGTCATTTTCTCATGAACTGCTCACAATGGCCCATTTGCTGCAGCTGCCTAGGGCACACCCAACCCCTCAGGCTACAAGCTGAGTGTTTAGGAACTTCTGTGGGATAAGGAAGTTTTCCTGTCTTCACACCTATGACTCAGGCGTGATAACTCCCCTCTAGGGAGCCACTGAGGGGTCATGTCTGCTAATGGGCCATCAGGGATGTCAAAAATATGCTATGACTCACCTCACAGAGTAAATCACCCATTGTGAAACTCCCCATCCTGTAGGAGGGACTGGACATTCCCATCTGAGCCCAAGCAGATATAAACTTGGGGTTTTGGCTCTGGGATCTCTCTCCAGATCCAGAGGAAGACCAGAGCCTCGACTGGACCGAGACTGCCACTGGACTGCAACCATCATTTTCACCAGCAGGTTTCTTCCTTTCTTCTTACTTTGAACTCAGTGGGGCTACATGGTGCTCAGCACAGGGGTTGGTGAGCTCCTTTCTGCTTGTGCCCTGCTGTACTGGGCTGTACATCTGTTTTTGTGACACAAACAAATTTTTCCTTCTGTATCAGTGTATTTTGTGATCTTTTATTAAGTTGTTATTCTGACTTGCAATCCCACTCTGAGTTGGATTCATTTCTCCTACCAGTTTAACTCTAAACTAGCACAATACCTTATTTTGTCATTCAAGCATCTTATTCAAAGAGTTTATCTTTTTTGGAAAGAAAGTTACTTAAACTGTGTCCCTGAAAGTCAATCAAAATATCAGATACAACTTGATCTCAGAGACTGGTTTTGGTAAAAACCAATCTCTGGCTATTTTAATCCACAAGAACCAGTGTTTCCATTATTAGGGTGAGGTAAAAGATGCTGTCAGATATCTTGAAGTATGCCATAGGTACTGACTTGAAAGTAATTTTGCCTGATGTATAAATCACTAGTGCCTCTAACATGACTTTGCCATGTGTACTGAAAGATGTTCAACCTGAAATTACACCAAGGAAATTTGGCTTAAGGTACTTCTCAATTGATTTACTATCACTTGCAATAAATGAATATGACCTGCTTATGAAATACCTTGGAAGGAAAGTAAGAAAAAATAAAACTGTACTATACATCCTGTAATCAACTCCTCCAGGCTGATCACAGAGGCTGAGGAAAGGAAAAAGTTCCTCTAATCTGAGAACATACCGGAAACTATACATAGAAGTCCTGTCCATGTAAAAGTACACACCATTCCATCAGCAAAGACAGCATCGGTCCATAGTTTTGCAGAGTAAGAAGAAAGCTGAGTATATAGAAAAGTGTCACTAGTGAAAAAATTTCAGCAGATTCAGATTAGAAATTGAGCATAAAATTTTATCTCCTACTATATTTATTCACTAAAAGAATTTGAGGTTTCTCCCTCACTTGAAAGCCTTAAATAAAGTCTGAGAGTCTGAGCCCTCTTATTTAACTTTAGGTGTCTTCTGCATGGACCTCTGCTGCTGGGTAGATCATCCAGACTTCCTTCAGATTTAACGGAGAGACATAAATACATGCAAACAGGACTTGGTTCATGCTATCTGCTATATGAAGATTTAAAGGCAACATTTTTATAATGGTTGATGAAAGTATATTATTTCCTTTTGCTTTATTATTTTTATGAAGAAACTTCAGGACTAGCTCATAGGTGGATACGCAATGTGAATCTCACTCTGCTTTAAAGCCACATGCCGGAGAGCAACTGAAAGACATCGAACTTAAATGGAAAATCAGTGCTATCTTAAAGCCAGTATTATGCAGAAGGCTAGAAGAGGCTTTTAAATAAGTCATTCTGGCTTTAAAATGTTAATTCTAGGACATAAAGCCTTGTTATGAAAAAGACAGTCAAGACTGATGTTATATCAAAAGTTAAAGACACTATAGTGATAGTTGATTTTAAAGTTTGTTTTCTAGTGTCCTTTCAAAAGCCAAGTAATACTGCCAGAAGAGGATGTAATGAATGACACTGCAAAACTTAAAATCTCCTGGAATAGCTGAAAGTAGTAAATGAAATTGGAAAAGGAACATATATATGACTTCTGAAAGGAAGAGTGACAAAACAATAAAGAGCAGAACCTCACGAAAAATGCACAAAATGCACATGCCAAAGTTATCACTCAAGTCTAAATATTTATGCCCGTTAACAGGTATAAGGGGAAAGAAAAGGAAATAACTTTAATGGAAAATACCTTTTATGTAGTATATATTTACATATACACACACACACACATATATATGTTTGTATATATATATGTTTATACATATATATACGTATATAAACATATATGTATATATGTTTTGCTATGTAGCTATTAGGAAGACATAGCTTTTCTTCAAATGACACTGACTTCTCTAACCACATGTAAGTTTAGGCATTATTAGTCATGGAATTTGAATGTGTGAATGAGCATTGCAGGATTACCCCTTTCCCATCCTCTCTAGTCAGAGAATGGTATGCTCTGCATCATGTTTGCTAGGTAGCCATGCAGCTCTAACTTCACTACTCTATACTGATGTATCATACCTCCCATTTTTATAGTATTCTTTTACTCTATTTCCTCTTGCAAGCCAGACACATATTCATTATGTAAGAATAAATATGGTCTGCGTATTTTGATTCTACAATCAAACACAAAATTTTCCCATGAATGAGTGTGTACTGCTCATAAGTCTTCTATGTTGCAGTGTTTCACAACACTGTTGACAAGCCACATCATTTCCAGGATTCTGAAAAACAGTTAAAATAATGTTCATACTAGCAATAATTAGCAAACAGACTATAAGAATAATCACAGCCATTCCCACAAAGATTTCTTGTTTTCACAGACTAATCCATTACTTGCTTCAATGAACCGTCTTGTTGTTAATTTGCAGGGCTTTCACCCCTAGGTGATGGAAATACCTGCCCTCTTCCCAGTCTACCATTAAGTATGGTTTTCAGTAATATGTATAATTCATGAGAAAAATTTGTCAGGCATTCCAGACAGGTCAGTTAAATACTAGATCAATTGATAACGTTCACACCAACATGGCCTGGAATTAAAACAACTCACACAATGGCTTCAGTACTTCCTTTAAACCAATGAGTTTGGCTTCAAATTTTAAAGATGCATAGGAATCATTGTTATTTTAAATAAATACTAGCAGCAGAGCTTTTTTTTAAAAAATGGATTGTTATCCTGAATGCAGATCTCACAATCTAGCAACAAATGTAATCACTGTCACAAATGCATTCTACTTTTCTTGTGCTAGTAGCATGTGGGAGGTTGCAAGAAGACAGTTCAGGTAACTTTTAGCTCCTAACCCATCAGAGTAGAATCTGTCTGGAATAGTGAAGTTGTCATTCAACCTATATTGAGGCTCTAGATTAAAATTTCCATCTCTGTTTCAACTCCCCCCTGTCCCAACAAAAATCTCCTATCCTCAAAACGTCATTAGCAAAATCTACATATAAATATAAATACTCTTGATGAGGGCAGATAAAATAAAATACATGTGTAATCTTTTGTAGCTAAAGGATCTGATTTTTGTTTTGTCATAGATTTCTGTGGCTGGATTTTGGTAGAAGTGGGGGCTTCCAGGATGTTTTCTGTTAGAAGCTGCTAGAAGCTTCCCCTGTCCTGTGGAGCCAAAGACAGCCAGGTCCAGGAGAGACTTCCTGTTGGTGGCCAAAGTTGAGCCAATTAAGAATCACAGTCACGCCTCTGTGATAACATATTTAAGAATTTAGGAGTGTTGCACAGTTGGAAATTCCTGCCATGTGATAATAACACAAAGTCAGAAGGCCAGGAGGGAGCCAGATCCTGCAATAAACTTGTGGTTGTGACTCGTGAAGAAGGAGACCCACGCTGGAGCAGGTTTTTCCTCCTGGTGGAAGTGTTGCCCAGGGGGTGGACTTACGTTGGAGAGGTCTACCGAAGACTGTCTCCCATGGGAGGGACCCCACAGGAGCAGAGGAAGGACTCAGAGATGTGGCCCCCCTGCAGCCCATGGTGAAGACCGTGGTGGAGCAAGTTGTTCCCCCACAGCCCACAGAGGACCATCGGGGTGCAGAGACCCAGCTGCACCTCATGGAGTGACCCACAGGACAAGAGCAATGGCTGCAACAACAACCTCCTGCAAAACTCCAGTTCCCTGCTCTCTCGAACTGCTGGAAAAAGGGAGGAATGGGAGGAGAAAGGTGTTTTTAAGACTGATTCATTTCTTACTTTTCAGTTTTAGTTCTTATCTCACAGCTGTTTTTTGCCTTTTCTCCTTTTCCATTCCCTGTGGGAAAGGGGGGAACCTGGAGGTTTGGTCGGACACTAGGTGAAAACCACATGTTTCCATACTTTTTTTTTTTTTCCTGTTATGAATCTTTATGCCAGCTCTGATCAGAAATGCAACATTTCTATTCAGCATTGGATACTTAATGAGGGAGACGGCAGAGGACACTATGAGCCAAAGTTTGGATTTCTGCATATGATCTCCTGGACCTACTGATGTCAGTGGATATTTTCCCAGTGTTGTCTATGGAAGCAAGGCTCAGGAACTAGGGCTTGGTCTGAAATTCAATACAGTCCAACTTTAATGATCCTTGTGGGCCCTTTTCAACAGAGGGATATTCTATGATTCTATGATTCATTGGCTTTTGACACACACCAAAAACCCCCTGAATTTTTGGAAATTGTGCATTAACTGTTTTGTCATCTTGTCTTCCCAGTTGCACATGCATACTGTATATATTTGATTTCTTCTTTCATATATATATATGTAACAAACAGTCAGTACTTTGGATCCACTCAATGTGAACAAGTCTGAGTACTATAGTGCTCATATATAATTAAAAAAGATATATGTAAATGTGACATTTAACTGAACAGGTGTAGTAAATGTATCAGTCCGCTACATGCTAGCATTTCTTCCTCATAAATATTATTCCTTATTGCTCTGTTCTCACTGTGGTTAATCCTGCAGGAATTATGATGTTTGTTGCTACATTTTGTAATAAAGCACAGAACTTTATAAAAATGAATGCAGAGAGCTCTGATGTTTACATAAATACTTTTGAATAAATAAATGCATAAAAAGCAAAAGGTTTTGCAACTCCGGTACTAAGAACACTTATTTGCATTGCACACTGGAAACTTACAAATTAACATTCTTGTTTAGGTCACCAACAATTCTCATTAAGACACACTTTCATAAAGAGCTGATTGCTGAACTCTCATTCAGACCAGCAGAAGTCAGGCCTGATCCTTTTTCATATCCCACTGTTGGGCTGTTTGTGATTAGATGCATAGGTGAAAGCCAGGACAAAGGCATATTCTTACCTCACTGAGGAGGTCTGAGCCACTGCCATGGACAACACTTTTAAAACAAGCATGAGACATGGGCAAAGCACACTTCTGCAGGTACTGTGCTGAAGCCTCCAAGTCTTTTACCTATTTGTTTTGCCTTTTTTTTCAATGCAATCTCAGTTTTTTTTCTTTCTTCAGGTGACAAGTGGGATGACTCCTATGATGAGATGCTCATCCATGGACTGCATAGGCAGGAGCTGAATATTTTGTTGTATAGCTCCGAGCTTCAGATGAGGTAGCTCCTCCTCCAAGACATTAGTCTTCTTCCTCCTTCTTCCTTATTTAATGAAAGTCACTAGAAGTTGGCAGCTCACTATTTTACTTTCCAGTGAAGTAACTGTTAATGCAGATCCATGTATGTAAAGCACCTTAATATGGGAGTGAGCAAGTGGTGTGTGATCTGAATCGCTGCTATTGTCAGACAAGGTGATCTCTTCTAGCTTTAAAATCCACCAGATTAGGGAACTAATGCACTCCATCACAGTCTTGACTCGGTATTTATAAAACAGCACTTCATAATGATAAAGTGAGTTAATATTCAAGTAAGGAGCAGACAGATGGCTTCTTTCCCCACTGTTTGCCATAAGACCTTCACAAATGCATGACATAGATGAGGAATTGTAGCTGCACGGCTTCTTGAGCACAAGAACTATGCACATGCAGTTACTTACTTACCTTCTGTGGTACATAAAAAGAATACACTCATATGAATTTTGCTTCTGACCATGCTTTGAGAAATGTTGCCTTTATCTCTCAAACCCACTAAACTCTGAACTACTCCTGTCACCAAATTCCCAACCAATCTGAATTTAACTCCAATTATGTTTATTATTAATATATATTTATTTTAATATATAATTATATTAATATACATTTATTATTAATGCAGTTGTCCTACTTGAGGGAGCAGTACATTTTAGCAATTCATGGCCCTGAAAAGCCTTGGTTTCTGTTGCCCCCAAGAGAACATGGAGCATGTAGCTCACCAGCTACTTCTGGTGGAGCATCCCCCAGCACTACCTCACCACAGCAGCTGCAATAGCAGCCCAGCCTTCACAGGGCTTTTTCTGTCAGCATCTCTTCTGCTCATATTTGCTTCTTCCTATGATTGGAGTCCTGGATCCTCAATCTTTTGATGACAAATCCCTGTTTTGTTTATGCTGCGAAGAAGACTTGAGCCAGCTCAGACAGGAAATTATTCCATGAGCAAAATAAGAAGGTTTTGTTAGTGTGAATGGTCAAACATTTTGGGTAGCAAGAATATCATGTACTTATATTGGGATACAAACTGTAAAGAGCACATTCATTTTTGTGCTGAATACACAAAGCCTGCATTTGGATGAACCAGTTGGGATGGCTCCATGTGACAGATAAAAGCGGGTACCAAGGAAGATACCTAAAAGTATGCTCTTCAGACATGTTCTTCATCTGGTTTAAGCTGGTATAGCTACCTCCTCTTTAATGAACTGATGCCTGCTTCTACCAGCTGGTCCCAATTTACTTATATTTTTAATCTACTAGTTGAGAATACTGAATACACTTGCTTGTTTGTGTCTTGGCTTTTTGTTTTCAATAAACTTCTAGCTAAATAATCATTTAATTGCCAAGACTTCAGATCCTGCAATAGATTAATGGGGGGGGATGTGTGGATGCAGATACTCAATTTTTTTCCTGATATCTAAAGAAATCTAAGCTGTCTGTTTGTATATGAAAGAACTAACCCCATATTACCAGAAGAAGTAAGCTCTGAAGGGAAGAAGCTATCTTTCTCTCCTATTTGTCCAGTGGCCAGGCAAATACTTTTTATTGTGTTTTAGTTGTGCCTAGAGGCTAGGTCACAGATGAGGACATCCCTGAGCCAGTCACTATACAGAGGCCTGACTAACAAATGATTTTTACCCCCAAAGCCTTCATATAACCCTCCAGTTACATAAATAAAAGTTTGGCTATCAAAGTGTCCTTGTTCCACAGGGATGTTATATGTTATAGTTAATTATCCCTATACTCAGATGAACATGTGCAGTGCAAATTGTGTGATGTTGATCAGACGGGTCCTATAACAGTCTCTCCTGCTCCAACACCCAGCTGGTCACAGAAGATGACTATATCTATGTTAGCAAGTAATGTGGCACCATAGAGTGGGTGAATGGAGTGATATACCTGGTGGTGAGGACTTGGCACCCATGCCATGTGCGTTTTGGGCAGGCTTCTTTCAGGATAACTCTGATGTGCCCTAGTGGTGGAAGTGCAGTTTCTGGTACAGTTTCACCCCAAAGGAATCCATTTTATTTCTCTGAGATTTTTCCACAGTCAGAGACAAGTACTTGTAATTGACTAAAAGATTTGCCACAGAAGTTCATTCTCGACTCTCATTTAAAGACTAGTTAGGTGGTTGTGGAGGTTGTGCCTGTCTCACAACATAAGCTAGACTTGCCCAGAAACTGCACAGTGTCCTTTCCAGTCTCTTTAACTGCCTTCTGAGTGAGAAAATACGGAGAAAATGATCAGCTGTAAATGACGAAGAAATGCACTCATTTCCTTGACTGAAACGCTGTAGGCAAGAAATAACATTTAATATTATTACAAGAATGCATCTGTGTTTCTTCTAGGATGAATCTTCTAGAAAACTGGGAGAAAAAAATTGCCTAACCTAACTGTGGCCAACCTGCATTTCTACAACAGGTGTGATATACGTCATTTTACAAAGAGATGTCTTCCATCTTTCTCATCTGAAATACTCATGAAATAGTTGTGTATTATCTGTTAACACTGGCAAAAGAACGTTGACAATCTTCAGAGTTTAATCTGACAATAAGATGCTCAAGTTAATTCCTAAATGGGTTTAAATGATTAGCTGCACTTTTTTTTTCCCCCTCAGGAAACTGTTTCATCTGGCACCATGACATCATTGAAGATTAGATGCAGTGTCATATAAATTTATAGGAAGCCCATCTAATACATTTTAGTATTTCTTAAACTTTTTATGTAGTATGAAAAGTAACATGCATGTAACTAAGTAAAAATTATCTCTGACTAAGGAAAAATGGTTCTCTACATATTTACTCTAAATGAATATGTTTGAAAATGTTTTTTCTTTCAGACATCAGCAAAGAAGTTTCAGGAGGCAAATACATTTTCAAACAAGAGAAAAAGCCTTTTTTCATTGAAGTACCCTACTCTGCATATGAACACATGAAGTCTAAAGAAAAACAAGAAATCCAAAAATTCCAATCCCATTCACAACAGCTCATACCAAATATTATTCTGGAATCTTGCAAGGTCCTTGCCATGCAGTGGTCAAAGATGGGGTATCCTTCCTCACTTCTGATATTTTTAGACAAGGCCAAATGTAGACCATCTCAGGAGACTACTCTATATACAAGGTTTAGATTTATCCCTATAATTGTATGAGGAATCAGTGGATTAGCTTTCAGCTACAGCCACTTTATTTGGAGAAAAGTAGGTTAAAAACCAGCAGGTGGCAAAACGACAGCTGTGGAAAGATGAGCCATGAAACTGTCCACAAAAAAATTAATTTGATTCCCTATTTTTTGTCTCATTTTTCAACCCTTTGACCTCTCCATATTCCAACAGGCCATCAGAGACCTGTAATGGGATGGATACCAGATACCCTAGGAAGCAGTGGGGCATAGTCTCTGTATTTACTATATATTTGAAATATTGTGCTCTATGCCCAGCAGGTCCTCAGAGGGCCATAAGGAATCTACATTGCCTGGTTAACAGTCTCCTGGAGATAGAAATAAAACATACATTGTGAATGGCTTCACTTTTTCTTTCTAGTTTCTTGTGAGAAGAACTAATTTCTAGTTCCTTGTCAGATGTGCTCTTGAGAATATTTTTTAAAATGTGATATGTTACTAGCTTTGGTTCATGGCCTGTCTCTTAACAAGAAATAAAAAGGTCAAAGGCATCCAGATATTCGACTCAGTACGCAGTTTATAATGTCTTAATCTTCCCTGCTCTGCCAAAGTTTAGGTCCTTCCACCATTATGATTTGCTTGGCTAAAAGCATAAGAAAACCATAGACTGAGATTTGGTTTAAGCTTAGGCATTATCCAGTCTATTGGGTGATAAGTAATCCTGCAGAAATGTCAATAACAACAAATAATCAAGTGCTGTATCATGAAGAAACAACTATGAAGAAACCAAAGGGAGGCAAGAACAAAATGTTTCTAACATTATTCTTTCTGTTCTACCATGTCAGCCCAGCTGAATGTCTCTGCTATTATTATTCACCTGTGCACATTTTTTGGAGGTGAAAACTGTTATCATATGTCTGTGACACAGTAAGGCCCATTATACATAAATTTCATGATATTATCTTATTTGCTCTTGAGTGCATTTTGATTCTTGAATGTTGTGCAAGTGTGTTACTCGTCCTTATCTTTGTTACACTTATTAAAGGATCAGCCCTGATTATACTTAATAAAATTGTTCAGCTTTCCTGATCATACTTTTCTTGTCCTTGTGTGGTCATGGTCAAGGGTAAATATTTGGCTTAAGTATTATGTGGAATAAAGGGGTAGTGAGTTGGAACATAACTAAGTAAAATTCCTCTATGAACTAATTTTCATTCAGTATATCATATCCTGACATAGAAAGTTGTACATTAACCAGACTCGTGACTACATTTGTTTTTATTTGGTACTCTGCATAGCCAGAGGCTTTTTCTATGTATTAATAAACATTACATTAATTTTCCATTGTTCCTGGGCTTAAGATATCACAGGTCAAACTGGAGTGTCAGGGATCCCACTGGAAAACAAAACCAAACAGAAATGTCACATTGTGTCAGGAAGTGATGTCAGCAGCTGGAGTTTTGCTTCCAAAGTTCTGTGTTTTACTTGATTTGTGAAGTTGTTTTCCTGTGCAAACCCATAGGCTTAATACTTGTGGGAATGACTGAGAACAAGCATCTTGCAGTTTTACTGACTATCAATGCATCATTCTTTGACACACTATTAACAATCTGTTGACCTACGTAAAAATTGAATTTCAGGGAAAAAGAAAGTGTCCCATGTCTGCTTATCGATAAAATGCTCATGCTGCATAGATACATGAGTATATTGGATTGAGCTGCTTGTAGTTAACACATTCAAGATCCTACTTATTGTCAATATCTGACCCAAAACCAATGATTCATGTTCGAAAGAAAATGCTGCTTTTATATTTTTCCACCAGCCCAGTCTCTCACTACAGACCCAAGTTATTCCCCCAACTACTGCTCTACATCTGGGTGACATGAGAGATAATTGCAGGACGCTTACAGTCCTGATAAACTATGGTTTCCCTTGCTCTGCAGCTCTTTGAAGTTGCAGACAGTTTCATGATAATTGATAATCTAATCTCTTCTTGGCCTGCCTTTTTTTAAAAAGGCTGCTCTGAAACAGCAAGAAGGGGAAATATTACAGCATAAGTATTGATTGTTGCATGCAGAGGTCACTGTGTGGGGATTACACTTTTATCACAAGGTTCTTGTGAAAGGTGAAGTTTTGGCAAGATTCTAATAATAACTGTGGAGTGCTAGTTAAATACAAGGGGCAGGGGGAGGAAAATTTTTTTTATTCTTAGTACCTCAAGGCTATACACAGCAATTACTATTGCAGAAGCAATAAAGAAGTTGTTAATTACAGTTTTTATACCCTTGTAGCCCAAAGTAAGAATGAAAGGACTAAAGGTTACAAGTGGTACTGAAGAAAGAACAGGATAGAAGAGTTGGTGAAGGTTTTTTAGTTTTCAGTGAAACAAATTAAGTTACAGAGGGATAGGACACGACAGAGGGGTAATTTCAGCCTCGTCAGGGCAAGTACTTGAAATCTTACTTTACTTTTCTTCATAGTTTTGCTGTGATTATATGATTAGCAAAAACCTTCACTCTGACAGCTATCATACACCGGAGCAAAGACATTGCATGATGACAATATGAAAATGTGCATTAGTATGTTTCAGCACTAAATATGTTTCAGAGGTATTTTAATGTCTGAAATTCTGGCAGTGGTTTTGTCAGGGACTCTCTTTGGAACTACACGAGAATTGGTAAGTAGCACAGTTATACTTTACAGTACAAAAAAGCACAGATAGTAAATATCTGTATATTTAACAGAGGTAATTTGTTAAAAAATGAGAAAAGTTTCAGTTCCATTCCACTGAATGAACTTAGCCTTTGTGATATTCACGAGAATTTGTAATACTGTACAATATGTTAACTAGGAGCATGTAATTTTCTGAATGCTGATAGGTATAAATATATGCACCTGCACACGCACAAAACTCACACATACTTAATGAGAGCAATATTAAAGTCTTCTGAAACAAGGCTGATTGATTAAAACTCAACAGACCCACACAAATATGAGTGCTAATATACATGGCTCATAAAGTGCATTCACGCCACACCTTTAAAGGGGCAATGCAAACACTAATTTCTCACCAGACCAAAACATCAATGATGCCAGATGAGAAATGGGATAACTGGTAAGTCAAGGGTATAATTGACTCCTGGGACATATCCTTTGCTTTTTTAACCCTGACTGTATACCACTGCAAATTGGAGCTCTTTAGCTTTGAGCCAGATTACTGGAAATGGCAACATGATCTGACCTTATCTATACTCACTCTGCTGGCCTTTAAAGAACAGGGCTGTGGAAGAGCTGTCTACACTGGTTTTGCACCTTCTGAGAATTCATCAGTTCCATTACACTTGGCATGGTTGTTTGTAAAATTGGACCTAGGCAGTGATTTATTTGCAAAAAATCAATAACGTTGAATTTGACAAGCAATAGGTCTTATGAGCCAGGTGGAATGGAATACAACTGGGAAATACAGTGGTAGTCCAGCATTCTCCTTTTTAATTCCTCTTTCTGCTCTCTTCTACCATCTTTTAGATGTGTGTCAGTGTTGTGTCTCACTTGTAGGTATTTAGATAATACAGACATTGCTGCTGCTCTTTCTACTCCACCATCACCTCTTCTGAACAGAATAATTGCTGTCACTGTGAGGAGATCCTGATTTCCAGTAGGTGAAGTTTCTTCACTTGCTCTTCACCCTGCTATTATCTGCTTCAGTTGAGCTCCTTCTTATGGTTTCTGCAGGCTTCCTTAGACCACCAGACACATGAGTTTCTGAAGACTCCTTTTACACAAGAAAATTGGAAGAAGAATTTGGTCCCTTTCCAGATAGTTTGGTGAGATCTGCAGTTCCCTGGAAGCCACTGGGCAATTGTAAATTCTGTGTTTGACCATTGTGAAAGCACAAATCATTTGTCTGGATCACATTCTGTGAGTTTAGAGTCTCCTGAATGACTGAGATGGCCTGGAACTCTCACACTCCCCACAAAAGATCTCTGTGGCTTGCTTACCCTACCTTGGCCCAGGAAGTCCCAGACATACATATGGATTCTGAGCATTATTATTCTTTCTCTGATCTCTCGGTTATGTTATAATATTTGTTTTCCCTTTCCTTCTCCTACTCGCTGTGTTTCTATGTGATTTCATTCCCTCATCTTCATTTTCCCAGCTTTATACATTTGGGAATCATTCTCTTCCCATAGCGATGCAAGGAGACTCCTGAATGCAGTCAGCCTCCCACATTTTATGTAGGGGAGACTGAAAAACGGGGGAAAAAATTAAAATAGCTCAAGAAATACACTTAACCTGTAACTGCATGTAAAATCAGATTGCTTTGGCTCTGAGAGAAACATTCCCATCTTGGATTCACTTGAACATACCTTTTTTCTTCCACTACATGTCTTTCTAGTTTCCCTTGTCTCTGTCTGGGTTCTTTGCTGTCCACACTTCCACCAACTATTTTCTCATTCCATTTTTCCCATTCTATAACAGATCATAGATGTAGTTTGAATTATCTGAGGATAAAAAGGGTAACTAAATGTATGCTGGCTGACTGACCCTCAGACATTCTGAAAAAATACATTGCTTCTCTGTCTTTTATCTCAGAAGTAGGAATTGCTGTGGAAAATTATTAGCTACTATTGTCATTCGTGGCAAAGACAGATAAGGAAGCATGTAGTAGTTTTATATACATAAAAAATTTCAGCATGCCTAATTTTCCATTGTCTTGTTTCTAGTCAGAAAACTCTCTCCCATTTTTGCTAGAAATTCTATACATCAGTAATGTTAGCACAGAGCTTCCCCCATGACTGAACTTTTGTGTTTACTTATTTTTAATATGCCACATTTTAGAAGGCAATGGAGGCAGGGGTTGGGGGATGATGAGTGGGAAAGAAATACTGCACTTCATCTGTTAAAGCACCAAACATGCACTTAATAAAAGGCAGAAAGGGGACATGTTTTTGTCCTCCACCACAAGAGAACTTCTAGGAATGTTTATGGTACTAAAGGTTTTCTTCTTTAATACGTGGATTGATCCTTGTTTCTTGGCCTCATTTATTGTCCTCTATTTTCAGAATTAAAGTTTTGTATCCTGGTTACTTTGACTTCCCTAGGAATGTTTTTGTGCTTGTTTTTAACACTCTTCTATTGGGTGCTGTTTGTGACATCGACTGTATCTATGATAGAGCTTTCTTTGATGAAAATTCAGGCCTATATCTGAATGATGACGAAAATTACTTTTCAGTGTTTCTCCCATTCTGGAGAGCTTTTATACAGTTTTCTTCAGTGTATATTTTCTTAATATCTTCAGGGAAATTTCATGTCCCATGCAGATGTACCATTTCTGCTAGGCTGAGACCTACATCCCTCTTTGACATTAAAAATTACAACAAAGTCTTATCCTTTGGTGCCTGCAAATGAATTACTTGAGATCTGTTAGCAGTAAGGCTGCCCATCACAGGAAAGTATAAGCAGTGTTAGCTTTGTGTCTATATCAGAATGATGGATTTATAAAAAACCCCAAAACAAAAAAAAACAACTGAATAAACTTTCTGTGGGGGAAAAGCACAACTTTCAGTCACAATGTACATGAGGTAGAGTTCTATGCATGTATTAAATATGCATTAAATATCTATAGTTCAACCTATTAAAAATAGCTAAAGAAAATTCTGACCTACATTAAAAAAAAAAGAAAAAAAATTTGTAGTACCCTTTCCATCATTAGTTCTTTTGTGTTTAGGTATAAAAGCTCATATGGTATAATCTGAGGATCTGAGACCCAGAAACTGTTAGACTCACAGGAAGAGCTGCTGCAGTAATATCACTGATAGTGTACTCTTTTGCTGCTCTTCTTTGTTTTTTATTAAGCCCTGTGAATAAAGCATTGTGTTTCAAGAATTGTGTTTCAAGACACTACATGTGTGTCAAAAGCATCCTACAGAAGAATGTAATCTTGAATGTTAGTGTTGCTCTTGTTCTATCTTTGTATATTTAAAGTATGCACTTGAAAAAGCATCTTACTGAAATCATCTGCCTAGCTTCAGCAAACAAAAGTGATGGAAATCACTTCAGCTTGACTTCACATAATTTCTTAAATTTATCTTTTCCTGTAACAAAAGAGGTCGTACATGTCAGTTTGTATCTCCTTTGGGTGACAAAGGCAACATTTTATTTTCAGTAATTATGAATTCATGAATATGTGGCCAGATTTTTGAATAATGTAAATGTACAGTTGCAAGGAAAATTATTATCTGCTTGTGCAAATATAAGACAGTTATTGACAACCTCTGTTAATCTTTACTTCTAAAATTGAAATAAATCCATGGCCAAAATGATTCTGCATTTTGTAATCTAGTGTATATACATCTAGACAGAAACAAGAGTGTGTACAAATTTGCCTAGCAGCCTACAGCTTCAGATCACTTTCCATGTTACTTATGAAAGACTTACTGTGTGTCTTTCTTGTGTAGTTTCACTAGAGGCAATTTGGGCACAGAAAAACTTTACATGCTAAGACGAAAGGGATGGGTGACTATGGAGATTTTTATTATTATGGACTAGGTTGTTTCTTTCCTGGGAAATCTGATTTATGTTCTTCCAAAATGACAGTAACCACTGATATTTCAGGAAGATCACAAAATAATTTTGCCATTATTTTGTAAGCAAATAAAAAAAGGTCTATATGAAGTTTAAATTAAGAGTAATCAAGAATTTGCCAATCAATAACTGATTCATAGATCAAATTTTTTTTTTTTTTTGTAGAAATTGTAATAAAAAAACCCTACCAACCCTTGATATTTCATGTGTTATTCATATTTCTGTGGATAGCATGGGCCATCTAGTCACAACATAGTCATGGTAATGCTTCCCGCAGTATTCAATAGAGAGATGGGAAGAAAACTCTGCATTTCACTCATGTCCTGTTACTCTCCTTTTCATGTAGCAACAGGAGATGTTTCTGCCTCTTTCGCAAATATTCATATTCTGATCTGTAACAAAAGGCTTGAATGTCTTTGGGTGGTGTGAGAGGCACAGAGAAACTACTGCTTTTACAGCTACCTCCCTACAGCAGAGGACACAGCCAATGTTCTGTGGGGAATAAATTCAAGTTGATTGTTCAAAACAATTACTTCAATACTAAATTCCTTTTAATTTATCCTGCATCTTAAATAGGTAGGTAGAATAGATGTCATTTAATAGCCAGGATATTCATGGGAATGACCGACATATAGAGGACACAGACTGTAAACGAAATTGCATTTTGTTCATTAGCTACAGTACAAATCAATTCTGGGTAACAGAGACATCCAAATAAGACATTTTTTTGTACCTCTATCATCAAGGTGAACCTTAAAATAGTTGTGCAATATACACATATAATAATAAATTATTAACCATACAGAGATAAACTGGATCAATTCAGAAACATCCAACTACTACTTATAGAAAGGATGCTCTGAGAATTATGAATAGGTCACAAATTTAAAATTGTGTTACTATACTAGTGTGTAGAGAAAATAGATCTCTTTATATCTTCTTCACTGAGGTTATTCCTAAATAGGCTGTCTATAATCTGGGAAGGGTAGTACATTGTAGGCATGGAAATGTGAATTTCCAAGAGGATTACACCAGGGATTTCTGTAATTCATTTTTCTCTCAAACAATGACTGGCATGTACTCACAAGTGAGTGTTAAATGTGATAAATTTGTAAGCTATATTCCAAGCCAATCAATTAGCTACATGAAACCTACTAATCTTAGATTACTTATGATCTGGATATATTTCTACCAGCTCCAGATGCACTATCAACATATTAAATGATGGAGTCATGGTGAATGCTACAAAAAATATGCAGTCTATAATCTGAGACAGGTCTGACAAAAGTGCATCTAGAGATTAGCAATGTAGAATACCTCAGACAGGTTAATGAGACTATCTAATACTGAGAAAGTTAGAGGAAGAAGTAAAATTTCAAGACTGATATAAAGGAAAAAAACTTCAGGAAACTCTGGCAGAGATGAGAGACAATAAAGATCTGGGAAAGAGAGTTGAAATCCATTGGCTCAATACACGTGGTGGGAAGAGGAAGAATCAGAGGAAAATGTTACATGCAATAGAATTGGAATTGCGAATATTAGAGGTTTTGAAATAAAAGGCTGACACAGGCGTAAAAGAAATTGCAATGCATGAAGTTTTTCCTTTCCAAAAAAGAAAAAAAAGAAGTAAGAAAAAAAGGTCAAAAAACCACACTTAAAAAACCCTCTAGAAGTTCTGGATGTCCCCAGAATCCAACATACTAGCAGCTATAGAGTACAGATAAATTACAACCAATCAAAAGCAGTAAGATGGAGTGAGTGTTTGGTATGTTTACCTGTTTTTCCCTAGCAGCATTTATATTTCGGAATTATAACACCTTTATAGTGGAAGAGAGATGGTCTCAGATGGGCTACAGAAGCTTTCACTTCTTGGTCACAATTTGAGTCCAGCCTGGGTTTTCTGATGTGCACAAGAAAAACCAGATGTTGCTGTCTTTGCATAATGCAGGTGTGCAACTTTTATTCTCTGCCCCTGTGTGAACAATTCCACCCCATATGAAGCCCACTCTTGCTCCTGAAGACCTTCTTTGCCTGCATCTGTCACACTTGCAGCCTGGCTGTCTTCAGGCCACTTCACAGTAATTCACCACCTCCAACCATTTTTAATTGGAAGTGAAATCAAAAATTTCTGAAATCAGCCAAAGGTATTATAGAAATTGTAAGCACTTGTTTGTAATCAGAGCTTAGTGAAAGAGACACTGCAGTGTCTGAGAAGAATGATGAACTAAACCAATAGATGGTACACTATTAAATAGCCCAAAAAGGAAGCATTGCTTATGGGACATGAGCTCATCTTTATTTGTCAGCACTGAAATCACAAGAAAGCTTGCCCTTTTGAAAAGTAAACAGAAAATTATGCCTCTAACACAAACCAAAGCCATTAAAGAGGCAGCTTTTATTCCTTCTCATAATGTTCAGGAACATAAGGCAGTAGCACTGATGTGACTCCACAGCTGTTGCCAGGGAAAAGTAGGAATGTAGCCTGCCACATCTGGGGTGACATCTTTGAAGAGGCACTTAATCTGCAGTGTTGAGGTATGTTAAGCCTCTTTGCTTTTCTTTGCCAGTTCTCAAGATAATACTACTCCTGGAGAGCAATGCTGAATTCAAGTCAGTGGATGAGATGAAAGAACAATTAAGGACAGTGATTCTTTATGCATTGTGGAAAACATAAAGACAGGACAATAGCATAATTCCTTGATCACGCCGGCAGAAGATTTACTTTTCCACACTTTAAAGTTGTAGGTTCCCTGTTTCTAAAACAAAAATGACAGGAATTTTTAATCACAGTGTGTTTTGTGAATTGAAGGGGAGCATTAAAAGACTGGCTAATAAAAGGTATCTACTGCTATTACACTGATGTGTTTCTACTGGATCAAAGCATTTTCTTGTCTGTAGCTCTTCAGAAAAAAATTGCCAGTATTGCTAGGCAGACATTACCCAAAGAAAGACATCAGGTAAAGAAACACAAGAGAAGCTTTAATAAAGAATGCTCTTTAATAAGAATGCTCTTATGGCACTATTCCCATTTCCTAATAACTGAAAAACTCAGCATCCAGACCTTTAAGATGGCTGCTTAAAAAAACCAACCAACCAAACAAAAAAATCCAAACCCCTCAAAAAAACCCACAAAAATAAAAACAAAATACAGGCAGGAAAATAAGAGAGAAAGAAAAGACAGAAATTCTGATCTCAAATATCCAGTCTGAACTTTCCTATAGTTTTGGGGGGATAGCATTTATTCCAAAAGCAGAATACAAGACTGAGTCTTACAACAGGGTAACCAGACATTAGAATCTTCAGATTCCTGTGCCACACTGAAGTTGGGCTTGTTGCATTGTATTAAGTGACGAAGTATGAAACTAGCATATTCCTAGTTAGAGCAGAGCCTTCACTTTAACGGAATGTTCTTTTAGTATTTAAAAGAAAGTTTTTTTATATCATCTTGATTGGTGAAATGTCTAGAACTTCTTTTGAAGGTTTCAGGAACTTTTACATCTAGACAAACAATACCTAGACACTACTGCTCAAGGTATGAATCTTTCTATATGCCTGTTGTTTGTATATTCATAGAAACATATATATCTTGATTTCTGTATCAAGCACACACAATTTATATTTCTTTTACCAGTATAAAAACTTGACCTTCTCATGCATGTGAGCCTTTAGTACTAAGAGAATGCACTGTATGCAAGTACTGTTGGGAGAACTAGAACTTTGGGCCAAACCTCAAGACTGTTCAGAAATGGTCCAAAACTCATAGCTCATTCCAGTCTTTATGCTAGGCAAACATGTGAAAGCAACAAAAAACCCTGGTACTGTTCACAGCACTCAAAACCTACTCTGTTTAAGCAGACACTTCATACTAGAAATTTCTGAAATTTCTAAGAGATATACCTGATTTGGAAAGGAAAATTGCCTTTTCAGAGCAGTAAGCCATTTTTTTTTTCATTTATTAAAAAGTGCCATTGAAAATGTGTAGCACAGGTCAGGGCCTATGAAAAAACTCAAGGGAGTTTTTAAGCATGCTGCCATCCAGTCAGTTTCACTGGAAAAAGTAATTGGGGTAGCAGTCTCCTGTTTCCCTTCTCTCTCCGATGGGCTGTGTGACTGTGGACAGGTCATTCAGGGTTTGATCCAAAACCTATTAATGTCAAGGGAAAGACTCCTGTAGACTTCAGTGATCTTTAGATTGAAATCTGTGTTCCTGCTTCCTGCCTGAATGCTACTAACTTCCATTGTGTGTGTTTGAAAACTGGAGTCATTTTGTGCTTCAGTATTCTCATATCTAAAGGGTCTGTGGTGGAACAGTCTAAGTGGTATTATCTATGCTAGTATTTTAATACATTATCTTAGTCAGAGAGCTAAAAAAATTAAATAATAAAACATGAGATAAAATATTTGCAAGGCTATGTTATTAAAAACAAGAAAAAGAAGTTGTATTCATATCTGAAATCTGTTAAGCATCTTCCTAGGCTTAAGGGGCAAAAATCAGTCATCTTTCTGTGGTTATGGTGGAATTTGTGTGTTTAAGTTGCTGTTTCTTTGTGTCTGGGAGATGGTGTAGGAGAATAGCAAAGGGGAGCATGACACAGAATCCAGTGTGTTGAGTTTTTGGGATATGCAACAAGTTTGTTCAGCTGGTGCTCAGCGTCCATTTCTCAATAAACCTTTCAATATTTTTTTTTTGCCTTGGTGTTCTCCAGTGTTATCCATCCAAATCCATTTCCTAAGACTGTAGTACCTTCTGCTTATGAGGCCAGTTTAAGATAATGTAAACCTTCACATGGATAATCTTTTTTTTGATCATCTTTGTGTTTTGCAAATTTCTAAACAAGCTCTGTTCCAATTATAATTAAAAACACAGGTCCAACAAGAAAAAGCATAGGAGAATGGGTTTGACTGTGCCTCCTATATAGAATTTTAGAATGGTTTGGATTAGATTGGAAGAGGCCTTAAAGACCATCTAGTTACAAGCCTCCTGCTGTAGGAAAGGGACACCTTTTACTACACGAGGCTGCTCAAACAGTCTTAAACACTTTCAGGGACAAGGCACCCACAATTTCTCTGAGCAACATGTTCCAGTGCTTCACCACCCTTACAGTAAAGAATTTTTTATTAATATCAAATCTAAACCTACACTCTTTCAGTTAGAATCCATTCCACCTTGTCCTGTCACTACATGCTCTTGTAACTAGTCCCTCTCCATCTGTCTTGTAGGCTCCCTTCAGGTACTTGAAGGCTGCAATTTGGTCACACCTCTTTTCCTTTCTCTTTTCCAGGCTCTTTTCCCAATTCTCTCAGCCTGTTCTCATAGGAGAAGTGCTGCATCCCTCTAATCAACTTGGTGACCTTCTCTGGACTCACTCTAACAGGACTGTGTCCTCCTTGTGCGAGGGACCCAGGAGGTGGAAGCAGCCTCCGGGTGGGGTCTCATGAGAGCAGAACAGAGGAGCAGCATCATCATTGCTGGCTCTAGTCCAGCCTCTCATCCAACAGCACCCCCAAATCCTTTTCAGTAGGGCTGCTCTCAATCTATTCACCCCTCTGCCTATGTTGATACCAGGGGTTGTTCCCACCAGGTGCAGCATGTTGAATATGGTCTTGCTAAACCTCATGAGGTTCCCATAGGCCCATGTCTTCCGCTTGTCTGGGTCCCTCTGGTGGGTATCCCATCCTTCAGGTGTGTCAACCACAGCATTCAGCTTGGTGTGATCTGCATATGTGCTGAGGGTGCACTCAACCTGTTTGTTCAAGAAGATATTAAATAGTACTTGTCCCAGTATGGACCCTGAGGTACACCACTTGTCACTGATGTCCGTCAGGTCTCTGAGACATTGATCACTACCCTCTGGAGGTGACCATCCAACCACTTTTCGTCACAGACGACTCTCTGAATCATCAGCATTTTAGTTAGATAGATTATATTCCTTTTCTGCTTCTTCCCTATCTTTGGAGGTCTTCTTTTTGTCCCTGTGTGGGAAAGGACAAAACAATGCCATTTTCTGTTTTGTCAAGAACCAATGGAGCATTGGCTTTGTTGTTCTCTTTTGGTACTTAAGTGGACATCTGGAAGAAGTAAAATTACCTCAAAATGTCATGCATTAGATATGTAAAATAAGATGATAAAATAAGGTGTGTGAAGGATACAGCAGAGCAGGGCTATACAGGAACTGGGAAAACATGCTTTAGAAAATGAAATAGCTTTTGGCTCTGAAAGAGCCACATCTGAGTGCTGGTAGTTGGCTGCTAGTATGAAACATTGCCACTTAAAAAATTTATTTACAGGTGCTGTAGAGTGTCTGTATGGACAAATTATTTTCTGTAATTACCTACATTCTTTCAAAGAAAAGAACTCCAGGAATCCCTCAGATGATAACGCAGTAGAACGATTGAGCCACACAAAGAAGCATCTCCCTCCTTAGAAGCAGACATTGAAGTGAGGTGAGCTAAAGCTGCTGCAGTCACAGCAGGTAGCTCAGAACACTCACTTTCCTGAAGTGCAGATATCTAAATGGATACCAGTTCGCTTCCTCCTTCAAGATAACACACCATCCCACTGCTCTATGTGTGTTATCTTGGCCAACTCTATCTTTTTATGCCCCATAGATAGATATACAAAAGCTTTGTGCACTAAACAGTAGTTCTGTTTCCATGCTATGCATATTTTCTTTAAAATATATATATATATTCACAAAGCTTGCAGCTGGAAGCCCAACTGGATAAGCTGTTGGGCCATGAAGAAACTACAGAATTGCACAAGTGAAAACAGAATAAAACCCAACCCGCCACCTTCAGATGTGGATCATATCCAGTCACAGTGAGTTAAAGTATTTCTTTCTCACCATGTATCTCTCCCATGGGATGTGAAGCTCCTCTTAATTTTAAATTGCTATGGCTGAGATTAAAAGAGATCAGAGTGTCACCTTTTGCTTTTAGATGCTCTTTCCCAGTGTCTGCACATGTACGCATGCACACAACCCTCTCTGTGATGTTCAAGGCTTCAAATTTATCAGCCTTGTATAAATGTTATAACCAACAAATACAGTAAAGCAATAACAATGCTGAATAAGAATAGACTAAGTCAACCTTTTCAACCTAAGTCAATTTTAAGCCTTTCCACAAAGTCCAACCAGCCTGGAAATGCTTCTAGAAGTGCAAGAGTAAAAATTTGTCTGGATTTGAATAGTCATAGAATTTGTAAATAGCTTATTGATAATTTTTGTCACTCCTGTCCCTTTATCAGGAGACAATTACACAATTTCTAATATGCCTAAATTCATAGTACTCTAAGATGGTATCCACTATGTAACTTCCCTTTCACTCCTACTTTGGAAGGCAACATACATGCTATATGTTTCCTTGGTATACTCAATAGGCCAAAATATTTTTGGTGATCTATATAAATATTTTTATTTTAACCTAGTCTAAATCACTAAAATGCTACTATATGAGACTGGGAAGACAACTCAGGAGAACTACGAGGATGTTGAGAGATTATGCAGGGAGAAAATTAGAAGGACCAAAACCCAACTAGAACCTAATCTAGCTACTAACATACAAAAATGACTAATTCCTTGCTTGCCTCAGTATCTAGAGACTATCAAAGTGGCCTAAAACCACATTCCCTCTAACACTCTTTTGTACTGTGCTGATTATGGCTTAATATTTATAAGGTTTCCACAGATGGGTGTTCAGGATGTCAGAGACTGAAAAGCTCAGTATAGACAGGTAGAGAAGAAAGAGGAGTTTGAAAAAAATATAAAAAGCAGTGGAAGTCTTTCTTTCTTTCTCCTTCTCACTCACACAGATTCTGTCTTCTTAAGCACTTTTTGTCTGACCTTTTTTTCCCCTTTCCCCTTTTTATTTATCTCTGTATATACTGAGGGGAAAAGAAAGGTACACAGCCATTTTTATGAGAATGTTGACAGAGGGTGGTCACCATCTGTGCAAACTGTCTGAAATTGTGACTTCCTCTTTGCCTTCTTTTCCATCTGAGAGAAAACCTCACTTCTTAGATAATCCGAAGAATATTATTATCCACAGCTCTCAGCACCATACTTTCCTTCACTGACCCCTTTTACTATTGGTGTTTTCCAGTCACAACCTGCTTCTCTCTTGCCTAAAAGGGCTTATTGAATAAAATACACAAACTGTTTAAGATTTAAGCAGTTAACTAGTTGGCACCAGAAGCTCTGAAGTAAAGATTTGGGTATTGAAACAGAGAGGCCTAGAATGGTTGTTTAATTAACAGGGCAAATAATTAAATTTACCTCTTATGTACAGGATAAAGAATTTGCCTCTCCTCTTCCTTGCTTTCCCTTCCTTTCTTTCCCTTCCTCCACTGCCGCATGTTAGAACTTCAGAAACCTCAAGGATGACATCTAGACCCATAGAGTCTTGCAGTTCAGTAAAGCTACATATTAATTTTGCCTGACTAAAACTTAGCAAACCTCTAATATTTATCTCTTATACTAAGGCTTTTTCAGGTACAACATATCTGGTAGAAGACAGCACTGCCTCAATTGCTGTTCACTAACTGGAGGTTACATTGCATTCTTCCTGATGCTCCCTAAGATACTTAAAAAGAAATCAGTGAGCCAAGTTAGTTGATTTTCGTGAAGAAGATTTTGGAGCTCTGTCAGCAAAAATTAACTGATGATGGTTTATGCCATAGAGATGCAATAAGGGTGCTTAATTGTGGGAAAAGACGTCTTAATAATCTGCACAGCTGCTTTGAAATGGACTTCTCCCTCTATTCTATAGACTATAGGCAGACATCTTCTAGATCAGTCTGTGCCTACTGAAACAGTTGCTACCCTCCATGGCATCTTTTTTCTGTCCAGGTGGGGTCTAGCAGCCCTTCAGACAGTCTTCCTAATGCAGTCCTGTCCAAAGGAGCCAGAAAAACTTCAGGGGGATGCTCTGCCAGCTTTACTGTCGGAAACAAGGCAAAGTCTGGTGACCCTGAGAAAAAAGAAGGAGGGAAGAGAGACTGTTCAGCTTGTATTGATTACTGACAGATTTGAGACCATGGTCAACTCATTTACATTATTATTATATTGTTAGGTTTATTAATTAGATTATTATTATTATTATATATATATATTTAGCTATTAACTGTGTTTAAATTAGGGGTTTACAACAATTTATGTGCCACATGTGCTGTTTGCTAATGCAGGCAAAATCCCACAATGTATGTTGAGTCTGGAGTCTTCTGCTTCTGAAGCTAAAATCTGCTGAAAAACAGTACTTAAATTTATTTTCAATCTCCTGTAATTTATTTTTGCCACTATTTTTGTATGGTTTTATCACACCAGAGCCAGCAATGCCCTTCTATGGTAAACTTCTGTGTGCAATTATATAAATTCTTTTAATTCTACACAGCAGGTTGGATCCTCAGAATGCTATGGGAGTAGGGTACTGTGGTTCTGTCTTTGATGTGAATTAAGAGAATAGCCTAAGGAGTCAGAGTTGTAACTTCCGATCAGAAAAAAGTTCTCTGAAGGAGAAAGTTGCAGAGACAACTAAGAGGCTGGTTGAATATGTAAGTGCTAGGTTTACTCTGTGAGCCTTTTCAGACACTCTTTTAAAACCAATCAGATGTGCATAAAGACACCAAAGTGTTTGCAAACTTTGAAATGAACATAGGAGATGACATTTCTAAAGCATGGTCCTTCAAATTTTGTATTTTTTTATTTTTTTGCCAAGGTGGCATTTCCTCAAAGAGAAGCTTCTTTTTAAAAAATACAGTTTTCATATTTTTGTTTCATTTTGCATTCTTGCAAAGTGATGGTAATGGTAACAACTATTTTAGCAGAGCTGTTCAAGCTCTATTGCTGAAAAGAACTACTTGAACCTCTCAGCATCCCTCTGTTCTGTTGTAGGTGAGGTTGCTGCACTGATACAAGAAGGAGGTGTGACTGCAGTCAGTATGACACCTGGTAGACCTTTCTTAATGGCAACAGAGTATCATGAGCTCTCCCTGATTGTGCATTGTCCTGTACTTGACTCAGCTAGAGAGTAGGACAAATAAACAGACTTCCAAACAGAGATATCTCATTTTACCACATTAATTGTACAGAAGAGGGACAGTAGAACTCGGAGACAAATGCATGTTGAAGGGAAATTGTGGGAATGTCTCTTTTAAATACAAAAAGTGCTACAATTTTTACTCACATAATTTAGCATTTGGAACAGGGAGGTCATATATCATCTGCTGTAATTTTCATTGCCCAACAGTGCTATTAGAACCAAAAGTGTATTTTTTGAACCAATATACTTTTATTCCCATCACTTCCTCATTTTTTCACTAGGAAGAGCCACTACTGTGAATTCTCTCACCAATCTTGTGAAACGCAAATGTGTTCTCATTAGAGTAAATCACCATCACTTAGCAGCATAAATGAAGCTTGTAAAAACTATGGTCTTGTTTTGCTTATCCTGTTGTAAATCAGGATCAAGCTGGCTGACAGAAACAAATTTATACTGATGCAAAACTGAGATAAGATCAGGATTAGAACAACTCACTTAGAGTATATTCTTCTGTATTGAGGGCTATCGATGGTGAGTTTTATATTTCATCTGAATTAATCTTTAACTGCTTGCTTGCTAGACAAGCAGAACAAATAGTCATTAGTCTTTTCATCTCAGCAAAATATGACACTGGCCTGAACTGAAAAACTGTGCTGTAGCATTTTATGTATGCAAAGTCAAAGCATCCTGCACAACACTGAAGCTAGTTAAAAAATTACTCCACTATGTTTCAAGAAGGACAAAGGCAGAGGAGAAAGAACTTGCTGAATGTTTGCACTGTGTGAAGGAGAGGGATCTCTTAAAATTACAGTAGACACAGTTGCATCTTTGAGTCAGAAAAATATATCTTGAAAAACGGTAGTGCTTTTGTCACTTAGATACTTTCCTACTGGTTTTTGGAAATATATTATTGGTATCTCAAAGTTCTCAGTTAAGTGCCACCCTGAAACCAAATTCTTGTCTTCTACAGAAACAAACAAACAATCTAGCTTGACCTATAGTTTAATGTGTTAAAAAAAAAAAAAAAAAAAAAAGAGAGAGATAGTCAATGGCTAGTACCCCATCAAAGTAATAAAATGTCTAGACAGTAATTAACATCCATTTCCCTTAAGAATGCATCTGTGTCATCAGCAAATCTTTACTACTTTGAAAAGGACCAATCTAAATATGTTTAATCATTAATCAATTTCCAAAACTCGAGCAGGATTTACTTTTCATAGGCTTTGTCTTCAAAACTGCAACCACTTCATGAGAAAAAAAGCCCTGAAACTAAGAGGGGATTATTTTGGCCACAGTCCAGTGGGTGAGCCTGCTTACAAGATCACTGCTGCTGTGTCTTGTTTGGGAACATTGCGCTCTTTCTGCATATGTTAACACTTTGAATTTCCTCAATTCTTTTCTATTTCCTCTTTCTCTCTGTGTATTCATAGCAAGCACCACCAGCTGAAAGCACTGAGTAGGACTCTGCGTACAGATCAGTCCTGTAATAGCTGGCAACTGTATCTGTCTTGTGAACTGGCTTTGAGAAATACCTCTCTTTCCTCTTTGAGCAGCACTTCTCTTCCCTCAGAACTATTCCTCCAGGCAGTGGTGCAGTCTCTCACAGATCACAGATTGCTGCACTTGCATGGGATTACAGTAAACTTCCTGTCAAGTAGAGGGAGCAGGAAATTAGTCTATAGCTTCCTACAATTAAACAAAAAAATCTCTCTGTTCCTACCACACACAATCACTGAAAGGTTTTAAGACCATTAGGAAAGTACTATCATACGTAGTATAATTAAGGAGGGAATCTGATTGTCATCACTACAGTAAAGACAACTTTAAGTCCACCAATGTCAACAGTGGATTTATTCTGATTTACAGTATCAGAACTGAGTTCAGCCCCAGGCTCTAGCAAGTTCACTGAATACATCAAAGAACTTACCAAAGAGGAAAATGGCACAAGCTGATATCTTCTGGAAACTCCTCTGTTTTTTTTTTTCACTTTGAGAACTGAAAACTTCTCCTTTTATCTTATACCCTGCTTCAGAATTCATTGTTTTTGCCAAATGAGTGAAAAATGTGAGGATTAGTGCACTGGAAAGAAGGCATTTCTGGAACACAATGTTGTTTGTTTGGCAAGGCAAAACATTTTCTGCTGCACCCAGGAAATAACACAGACAACAATAAACTTTGCTTACAGGTTTTCTGAAGTTTATTAATAGAGAAAAATATTTTGACAAATCACAGGTTTTGCATGTTATACAAGCACCACATAAAGAAATGTCACAACTCCGTAGAAAAGAATGCATTGCCTCAGCATCTACATAATTCGGGTAAGTGGATTGCATGTGATGGTATTGAAAAGAACGTAAAAAGAGGGATGTTAGCTTCTAGGTTGTACACTGTGCACCATTGCACCTTCCAGAGTAGTATGGATCTGCTCAAAAAGATACTGTTCAAAATGTGCATTTATGAAAGGAAAGTAATCTGTGACATTTCCTCTTCCAGAAACACTCATTCTGATGGAGATGTCACAGGATGTAGGTCCAAACAGGAGAAATAAACTGTTTCAGCAGGTCTTGTCATCTGGTGCCTCGTGCAGCAGCCTTACTTGAGGAGCAGAAGGAAAGGAGGGCAGAGGATGCAGAAATGAGGCCCTTGCGAAGAGCTCTGTATCTACCTCTAGCAGGTGCAACAGTTGTGTACCAAATATGCCTTCCTCTCTGCAGAGATGGTTTTCCTTCTTGCAGTAGTGCTTGGGGGGAAGAGGGTAGTTTAGGAAGGGGCCAGAGATATGTGTGGTGCCTTTCGGATCTTGCCTTGACTTGGAATTGAGAAGCAGTAAGAGTGTACAAACGGAGCTGAGAGTTTGGAAGGACTGTCAAACTAGAAAAAGTAGTCTTCATGTTATTCCACCCTGAACTGATCTGCAATTTGCCATTAGAAACCCCAGTGCAATGGTACTGAAAAACCTTATGCTTCCTGGAGTACTATATTTTATAATCGAGTTTCCAATAAATGGGAGCTGGTGTAAAAGAAACAAAAGGTTCAGAACATGCATTTGGGCAGAGGAAAAAGCATCCATCAGTTCTTCTGAATATTTATTTCCTCTCTTTTCATCCTATGTTTAATTGTTAATATTTTTTTTTCATTTCTTTTTGCACACAGAGGATAACATCTCCTTAAATATCTTTGAAATATTAACATAATTATCCATTTTCTTAGGCCTTTATTCTCTGCCTTTCAGTATCTGCTCCTCCTAACATTCACAATATATCAATCTCTGATCCTTGGCACTAGTACAATTCATTTTCCACAAGATGTTATTGAGATTGTAAATAAATGCTACAGCATCAAGGGGCAGACAAGACGGAGCCTGTCAGATCTGGAAGTCGGCAGCAAAGTTATAATTACAGCAGAGTGCTGTGAGGTGAGTTCTTTGCATCCATAGATTTAATTGTCATCAGCTTCTGGGGAAGTAAAGCATGGGGAAAAGAAGATGGAGAGTGATGGGGGTAAAGAGTGTTACCAAATATATGCTAGGGTGTTTTTGCAGTTTTCATTAGTTAACTTGTATTCCATCATCAGAATAGCAAGATGTCCTATGACTGGTAGTGTTTCCACAAAGATTACCTTTTGCACTGAAAGTATTTTAATTGCAAAAATTCTGAAGATTATACTCGTGAGATGACATGGAGTAAAATAAAAACTAATTTTCAGACCTAATTTTCGAAGAGGTCAGACCGCTCCTGCAGCCAGGTAAGGTCCATGGCACTTCACTTAGTGTTAACACATAACAACATTCTCACATCAAGGGTAAACTGACTGTGCTCAGCCTGAAAGCTCAAAAAAGTCTTCATGAATGAGGTAAGCACATTGCTGCTCTAAAACTGATGGGCTCGCCATCTTCCACCATTTCCAAAACATTTTTTTTTTTTTTTGGCAAATATTAAAGGACTCATTTCTTTGCCACTGCTTCAGTTAGAATATGGTAATATTACTTGCTAAGGGTCCAGGTATCAGAATAAGGCCTGATAGACTCTGAATATCAGTGTTGTGAGTAATATTGTCTGCATGCACGCAAATAGCTATAGAGAACTCAGCCTGCTTTGGTTGTAAGATGTTTTTGCTGTGAGATCTCATTATCTTAGAGCTGAAGTTAAAAATGACTTGCAGAACTTCCCTTCAACTGTATGAATGCGTTAAAAGTCTAAGAATTTGGATGTGAAGGCAGTACAAACTTCTCTAAAATTCTACTTAGATTTCGAGTTGGGCTTAAGACCTAATATGTGAGGCTAAGATGGACCATTAGTTGGGGCACAAACTCCTCCAGTGGTTGTGAACTTTTATATCATGCTCTCAAATAAAATTTCATTGCTAATAAATATATATGTCACTAGGCATTGAAGTGGTTACAAAATGTCAATCAAATGATGTGTGAAACTCAAGGAAAGATAACAGAAGATAGTTGCAATGTGTTTTGTATTCGTTTGTTGTTTTTCAAGATGAGCTCTCCTTTTTCAAAGCACTTAATTTTATTTGCCTGGAGGATTTTTTTGCACAGATTGATGAGTGCTTTTGTGGTCCAAGAAAGTAGAGAGTCAATGTGATCTCCTTCTCTGACTGCTCACTAGGAATGTTGCATCCCTCAAATGCTTCTCAGTAGTGAAAACCAGTACCATTGTTTGCAGTTTGACAAAGGAATGGGTGGAATTGGAAATGGGAAAGGCCCTCTGAGTCATCAGTCCCTCAAAGGCCAAGGTTTGTCTCATTTTGTGTTGCATGGAAAGCTTTGTAAAGGTTCCTAGAAAGTGGAAATACAGGAAAATACCTACTTTCAAACGGAAGTCTTTGACTTTTTCTTCAGATGAAATGAAAAGTCAACTCGAGAGTATTTTTTCAGAGATATGAGATGCAGTGTCCCAAAGCCTGAACTTGCCTGCAATATGAACAAAATGTCATACCCAGGTACCTCTGAATCAAGCTGACTGGGGGACTCAAATGCTCAGGACAATGTCTTCAGTTGCCGGCCTCTTCAGAGAAAAAATTGTACTAATTTACTTCCAGACTTTTCTGAAACTGGATTTTTCATTTAGCTTTATTCATGCACACTTCCCAGTGAAATAAACACTTTTTTTTTTCTTTTCTTTTTCTTTATGATGTATGTGCTATGGCATATCTAGGAAATACCTAGGTATAACTGGGGGGAAAAAAAAATCTTCAATTGAACCATCCTAGGAATTTATTTCTGATTAGGTACCTCCCTGAAAATAAAGAGATGTTATTGCTAAATATTTTATATCCCAGAGGTCTTACACTGAAGACATTCAAATTTCATTACACAGTGTCAAGAAAACATGCAGAAATAGGTAGGGTACAACTACAAATGCTGCCACTGAATATTACTTATATTTAAAATAAATAAATGACAATATAAAAGGTGACATACAAAAATCCTCACAGGAGAGTAGCAAAGCCCAGATTTCTGGAGTAACAGACTCCAGAGCATACTTTGTCGAGTTCAGAAGACTACATTATGTACTTGTGAACTTCATAATTTGTTCTTTTAATTGTACCTATAGCAAATAAAAAGGAAATGTGATGTTTTAGCATTAGGAAACTCCCTGGAGTCCCTGTGGTTCAACTTTTCTCCCAGCTGTAGGAAAATACCTGTTCTTATGAAGTTTGCAGGCTCTGAAGTGCAGCTTTTTGCCTAAGATATTTTAAAAATACTTTGTTTGCAAGGAAATATTAAAGAAAAAAAGAATGGAAATTATTTAATAGAAATCCGAAAGTGAATTGTTGCTTCTTTTTATTACAGTAGATTTCTCCTTAATAGAACAGAATGTGTTTAGGAATTGCTTTTGTGTCTTTACAAAATTTACAATACTTTCACTGGAAAAGTAACCAACTTCTTAAATTGTAATCTAATTTTTCTGCAGGACAGTTTAATGTTTTCAGCTTGTGAGCATGAAGACAACATATTTTAATGTAGCTATTCTTTTAAAGAAATACATCTATGAGAGTTAATTCAAGAAATTTTGATAAATGAAGCTCAGGACAAAGATTGGGTTAGAAACTTCGGATAGTTTTCTAGAAATTACAGGTAAGCATGACCTACAGTAACAGTACTCAGAAAATCAAGGGTTGATGTGGAAGTTCTATGGAACAGAGTGCTGCAGGTCATTGTGTGCTTTTTCAAACAGATTATCTTTTCTTTAGGCCATTTTAGAAAATACCTTCTATCATGTGACACACAGAACCTTTAAATTATGTGAATAACAAATGAAACTTAGTTACAATTCTATTTTAATTTTCCCCACTTTAAAGAAATGGGAAAATATTTTATACTAATCAATAGAGAGCCATAACCTTGATGTAGAATTGCACATTACTTAATTGTATGTTACTTATGAGAGGATTTTTTTTTCATTATTAATTAAATTCTTTAAAACTTTTTCGTAAGAGTTTTGGATGACAAGAGGTCGACAACAGACATCAGCAATGTTGAATGAATCTTGCAGACATCTCTAATGCTTTTCATCCAACTACATTAATTTAAGAGGTGTTAGGACTCATTTAGTGACTGACTTCATCCTCTTTTATTTTCTTGCTAGAGACGTAAAGAAAAATAGGCTCATGTTTTATGGAAGGTTTTATGTCGTGGTCCAAGAGGGAAAGAGGGCATGGTCCACACGGGGAGGGTGTGAACGGGCGTGAACACTTTATTAAGGAGAGCATGGGATACTTATAGGGTTCGTTCGGAGGGTTCTAGAACTTGGGTGGAGTTACGGGCAGAACGCGACACAAAAGGAGAAGGGAAGGAGGGTTTATAACTCATAAGGAAGAACTGGGGATGTCTTAGCTTTATAGGGTGGAGTTGCATTGCTCCACCAGCTAGCCAATGAGGTTTTGGGGTACATAAACCAATCAGGGGGCTGTAACCGGGGTTTCCATAACTGATCAGAACAGTTGGACATACAGAAGTAATAGAATGGTATTAATTACCTATCTAATACATCTTATTGTCCTAACTATAACATTTAAACAGTATAAAAACTTGCAGAAACAGAGGCTCCATGGTAAGAGGTATACAACAGGTGTCTGTGGCAGCAGCAAACAGTTTCATCCATAGGTAAACATTATTCTTTCAGTAGTCCCTGACAGTTGCCTCTCCCAACAGTTTCATTGAATAGGCTTATAACTTACATGGAAGGCATGTTTCTACTTTGCAAATGCTAACTTTTGCTTGGAGGGTGAAAGTCACCTCTTTCTCTTGGGGCTCAGAGAAATCAATTTTTTTAATGGTTTACATTAAATTTATGATCTCTTTTGGTAGTAGAGCACACTAGTTATGTAAGTTCTGTACTTATCAAGGACTAAAAATTCCTTCATATAGGTTGTGTAGCAACTAGAGTCTCTAACTCCAGTGGGACATTCTTATAGCAAGATAGATTCTGTACTTGCTGCATCACTTATCTCAGAAATAAAGGAAGAAGCATAATTTACTTAATAATTTTTAAAACTTCAAGTATTTTATTTTACTTTTCAAGTGTACACTATTGAGCTTCCAAAGTTATTAAACAGCTAGCTTTCTTGTCTAAATGCTGAACTCCATGGAAATTATCTATTTTAGCCCTGTGTCCTTAGATGAGGTTGTACAGCATTTCTGTCAGACAGCTGTGATTAGCATAGAAAAAGTGCAAAATAATAATGGTAATAGGTTGAAATACAGAGGAAGATCAGATCTGGCTGGATGAAAGTAGACAGGAGTCAATATGTAACATTAGGGGAAAAGTCAAGTCATAGCATTCAATAATGCTTAATGGAGAGGAAAATAACAGGAAAGAGAGTCACTCCCACAGCAGGTTACAGGTGGCAAAACCTGGAAGATTTAATGAACTTTTGTCAAGGAATATGTTCCCACGGTGGGACACTGGTTCTACATACACACCTGCCTGTTTGGGGACTTTGAGCTTAACACTGTGAAAATGGGTTTATCTGCACCGAATAGGCAGCTGGCACACAGAGCAAACAAAGAGGGTTTCCTTGGAACCTCTGCATGGCATTTTCAGAAATTTCCATGGAAGGAATAAGGATTGACACCAAAATCTTCACATTGTTCATCACAAGCCTGGGAGCTGGGTATATTGCATACATAGAACCAATAAAACAGTCACTTTAACCAAAAGTGAAATTAGAACTGGATTGGAAAATGTATTGCATAATTTAGTTGAAAAGTATAACTCAGATTTGAGTAGTTGCTAATAAATTAACTTACATGCCCTTACTAATCTTCTACCCCAGCAATTTTTTATTTTCGAGTTTCACAGGTCATGACTTATAGGTGTTGCAAGTACCTTAGGGAAGATTTAAATTTCTAGGCCTATACTTTTGCGAAAGTGAACATCCCATTGTGTAAGATGATTTTGTCACAATGACTTAGTATGACTCTTTGACACGTCATTTTCACATGAAACACAGACGCATCACATTCTACTTTACGTATATGATTCATTCTTTGAGTTGAATATCTAAAATCCTTGCTGTTCCTGACTGTGCTATTCAGTCTACAATCAAGACTGAGTTGAACAAAAAGACAATCGTTTTCAATCTCTCTAATTATGCCACAGCACTGTGATTTTGTAGCGGTAGCAACTTAGCAAGGGGTGATGTTTTTTTTCTACAGTTCCAGCACCATGACTACTTTTTTGGTTTCAGTTTTGAAGTTCTTTGCCTACTTTAAATCTGATACTGTCTTATGTTTGGAGGGTCTCACAGTTCACTGAACCAGTTTAGCCTTGATCTCAATCTAAATAAACATGAGGCTGTCTTGTCTCTTATGCAAAATTGGGAATGCACAAAATTCCTGATAAAAGTCTGTAGAATCTCTTTAGGTAACTGTGCTCCATAACAGTTGAAAACATAACCAAGTATTGAGGAAGTTCAAACAACAAGCTTGCAAAACACACATACACAAAAATGTATGAAACAGTCATTAGGCATTTCCTGAAGAGTCCTGTCTACCTTGGCCACCCATGAACTTTTTTCCTATTATTCAAGACAGTTGGCATAAAAAAAAAGGGATCCGGCTTTTGCCTATATTTATTAAATCTGCAGGAAGGGCCCATCAATCACAGCAATGGGTTTTAAGTGTTTGCTGGGTGAGAGGAGAGTCCTGTAAGCAGTCTTTGAAGTGTCTTTTGCCAAAGGTAAACATCTGAAGAACATAAATAGCTGCTCTTCTTTTCAATGAGTGACCTTGTCAAAGTGGATAGAATGGAGAGATGGGGGAGGGGTGCCATCATGAAAAGAAAAAGCAATAAAGGATTCCTTATGACGGCAATTTGCACGTTTACTGCTCTTTGATATGTTAACTAGATTTTGCAAAATGGAATTATTTGTCTTTTAGGGGTCCTTGGGCAGTGATAGCTCACAGTCAAAACAATGTTTTGTAATAAGCCTAATGCATCTTATAATTAATAAAGTAACTTGGGCAACCTCTGTAAATCAGTGATATTATCATCATAACAGGACACAAATGAATAGTTGTTTTTAAGGAAGGAAAGATGCTCATAATAGCAGTATCATTATTTACTGAGCTTATTGATTAAAGGGAATTGTATTGAATACAATGGGATCAATAGGTTATGGGCCCTGCTCACTAAACTTTTAAAAGACATTTATGAACCTTTGATTGTAGAAAACAGCACTTCTCCTTTCAGAAATCTGAGAATGTAACATTGACAATTTTCAGTTTTCATATTTGGCACAGACTAAGACTCTGACAAATTCTCCAGCTGCATTGTGAAAAAATGGGCAGGTCAGTAACTTCTCTCAAAGGAACAATGAAATATTTTTAAAAAATAAAATACACTGGTATGGATGCATATGACCACTATGGAAAACAATCAGCTAATAAGCTAGCCTGCAGAAAGGCAATGCATGGCATGGTAATCCCATTAGGAGTTTGTAGGAGCAAACTCAAGATTCTTACTTGGAAATAAGCTCACTTGTTTGATTGAAAATTATGTGACAGGGAGTAAGCATATTCACTTGCTTCAATATAAACAAAGGAAGTTGCATTACTTACTACTGTAAGTGAAGTGATTCACTATTTAGTGATGCTATACATATTTATAGAGTATTATAGTAACTACATGATATAGAGCAGTATGAGTACTTAGCATCTTCAAAATAGAATGTTGGCCCTTGATGTAGTGGGTATGTGTCCTAATGTTCTGAAGGGGCATAACAAGTTTTTTTTGATGAGATTGAGTAAGGCCAAGTGACAGCAAAGGCCTGTCTCTTACTTCATCACTTCATCATGGGCTTCTTGTGTTCAAGTAATGAACCATCCTTCTGATGGAAAGGAGAGACTTCAGCCATAGATGATATTACGAGGAGAGGAAATGTTTTTGCCTACCAAGAGCTGGGAGTGTAAGTGATAGCCTGAGCATTCACTAATTCATTCACTGAGAGATTGTGGCTGGCCCTCAGCATTCCATTTACCTACATCAGTCATGGTTCAGAGATATAGCCACTGAAGTTCTTCATTTTCTTTAGGGTTTAATCTTTACTTCTTGAAATTTGGCTAAAGAATTTTTTCTTTTCTGTGTTCTGAATGTCCATTTTTCACAACATGGGCTGGTGTTACCCTCTAGGGAATTGCTTTTTCGTGATGCTCTCCATGTGACATATGTTACATGGATTGCTTTGTCTTTCTTTACCTCAGCTCTTTTTGTACTAAGCATTTCATGTCTCAGAAATATATTTCTTGTTCTGGGACAAAGGCTAATGTATCACTAAAATAGAGATACATAAGCCAGTAGCCCAGGATCTGTGGCTGGCTGAGTAAAGACAATAGGCCTAAGTACCCTTTCCCATGAGTTTCATGTGCCCCTGAATGTTGTGCCTCTGGCCTAATCCATACCATTAAATGCAAGAACGTGTAAAACTCCTCTTTGTCCATGATCAAACAATATACTCATCAGGTTACTGTCTGCTTTCTCGTTAGAGAGGTGTAATTTCACTGAAGTCAGATTGACACCAGTATCAGTGAGAGTGAAATTAGGTTTCCTCTATAGTTGCTGTTAACCTTTATCAGCATCACCCAGTGGTACTGAGATCGTAGCATTAGCAAACACACCACAAGGCTGATCTTCAATAGTCATTCTCTCATTTACTTTTTGCTGATTTATTGCTTCACTAATGACACAATAGATTTTCCCATTAGTTTATTATTATTTATTATTGGTGTTAGTGTTATCCTGAAATAAAATGAAAATAGAAAACTGACCTCATTTCAGCATGCCATATTATTTTCAGGAGTCCAGAAACACTGCATGAAATGGACAGTTTTTATTTCACCAATGTTCAATCACTGGCATTTGTCTTTTGTATCCCAGAGCAATTGCATAACACCGATATTGACCTTAACTACAGCCCTTTGTTTCTCACCGTAACAGCCAAAAGCATTAAAAATGCGTGTTTACTTAATTTGTCCTGGCATGCAGTGTAATTACAAGCAGTTTGTTTTCTCTGCTGTAAAATATGGTTTAGAGAAGAAATAAAGTAATGTGGAAAATTAACATCGTGATGTACTGTATAGTGGAATAACACTAAAAACACTTAGCTGTGTTAGTACTGGAGGTGCTATTTGTGTTGTGTGCAAGAGCAATAAAGAATTAAATGCCTCTTTCTAAACTATATTTGCATGATTTCCAACTGCAGTAAAATTAATCTAAGCTGCCTCAAAGTACAAAAGAAAAACAATTCTGAGTGCAAATAGAACCGAGCAGCACTCATGCAGCCTTTAAAGTTATACTTTTCTATTTTTTGAATTCCAGCACATTGCTTGCTGATGTCTCTGATTCTTACAGAACTGGACCAGGTAAATCCATTTAAAGGTTCCTATGCTGTGTCTAGCACTCACCAAGCTATTCTTTGGTATGATTATGATGAGGTTGACAGGACCTTTCTGATGTGTCAGCAGGTCTGGACACAGAGAAGGCTAGTCAGTTTGCTAGGGTATTTTTCTTCCTTGTTTCTCTACAGTAAATACTGCATCCAAACCCAGCATTTCTCCAAAAACCTGTTAAATTGTTCTATGAAAAAGTTATTGTCCCCTCCTCCTCCTTCATAAATCTCTTTTCTTTCTGAAGTACTCAATGTTGTCCTATAAAAGTATCTGTTAAAATCATCAGAGCTATGAGAGTATTACTTGCTTATATGAAAAGAGCCATGAGTAAAAAACACCTTCTTTGTCTATTTTTATTTTTTTGTGGAAGAGTTCAGATAATGAAATAATATGAATTCCATTTCCCAATATTTATGTGCATTTGAAATGTCAAAAAAATAAAAAATAACTGGGGAAAAAACCATATCTAGTCACTCTACTATAACTGTGAGAGGATTTCATTCCGTTTTTTCCTCAACAAATGTTTTCCCCCCAACAAACATTTTCCCCCAAGGATATTTGTTAAAAAAATTATACCTCTAGGTCTAAGCAAAAATTTGAGCCCTTTGTTGTTATTTTGTTATTGGTTTTGTTTGTTTGTTTGTTTTTGTTTTATTTTGTTTTTCTGTTTTTTGGGGGGTTTTTTGTTTTTTTTTTTTTAGGTGGAGAACTGCCTCATGCATGGTATTACACTGCTTTCCTAGTGTGAGACAGGCACTCTCTCGTTTTTTCAGTAAGAGTTGCTCAGTGCCCTTGTTATGGTCTTTGTGCAAAACAGTTAAACCACTTTGTCATCCAACTCATTTATATTTTTTAATAACAAGTTGGGATGAATCTGGAAGACACAGGAGCTTTCCATAGCAGTTGAGGAGAAATTTAGCTATTGTAGACTGAAGCTAGAAAAGTCATTAGATTAACCTCTCTTGACAGGTCAGGCTCAGCAAATATTCTTAAAAATAACTCTTCCAGTAATTTATGACCTTTGGGAAGCACAATCAATAGTCTTAAGAGGAGAACCAGCCAGACAACACTTCCTGATAGGAGAAAGTTTCTTGTCTTTGTCATGTTTGCATTCTATCTGCTTGTATGCAATAAGAGTGACTTGCCAGTGATACTTTTTACTCCATCAGTTTTGGAGATATACTTTTTATTGTCTATTTACCATCTCCTCTCTTATTTCATACAGTATCTAATGCCAACAAAAACCAATGTACAAATGTGACTACAAAGTAAGAGGAAAATGCACAGTTCATTTTCTTCCATATTCCCTCTTACCTCTCTGGATCATTTGAGGGAGGATGATCTGCCCCAGGATGCCATAAAATCTTAAACAGATACTTCATTTTAATGCATGATGAGCTACTCATAGTGCTTAATTAGGCATGCTCTTACATCCCTCTAAATATGCTTATAGAAATTTTTTACTCCGTCTCTGTATTTTTTTGTAAACTTGGATGAACTACACAAAATTTGAACAGACAAGTGACAAAAAATATTTCTGTATTTGTTAATCATTTAAATGCATCTTATCACTGGTAAGATTTTCTCTAGTATTTTACATAATAAAGAACATTTCCCTGGCTATTCAAACATATAGCCTTTCCTTCAAGGTTCAGTATTGAAGTCACATTTTCTGAAACTGAAGACCCCCAGGAGAATACATTGACTTCAGTGGGGCTGCACATTCACTGCCTCCATGCACATGCACTAGTCACATGGACCTGTGCCAAGCAAGACTACTGCCCATCTTTCTGTGCAAGAACCTCTAGGCACATAAGAACAGATACAGCATGTCACATTGTAAAATGATACTGCATTTATTTTGGCACCACTGGGAGAATTACTGGATGTTGTCTTTTCCAATGTTGTGGAATGAAAGAACAGTTTTGAAACTCAAAAGAATAAAAATGCTCCTGGACTCTACAGAAGTTTGAATACAGCCAGCTTCAGGTCAACTTTGTGTCTAATGCTAACAACTGTAGCTAAAACAAGATACTGTCTTTTCTCCAGCTCTGGCAAAACTGAAAATGACTTCTTTCCGCCCCAACCCCCCCTACTTTCTGTCTTCATTGCTAAGCTGGTGATGCAGAGTGGTGCGAAGCCCAGTAGGATGGCAGTAGTTACCAGTGTACCCCAAGGGTCAATACTGGTTCCAGTCCTGTATAATGTCTCATTAATGATCTGAATGATGGGGTAGAGCGTGCCCTCAGCAAATGTGCAGATGACACAAAACAGGAAGAAGTGCCTGATAGGCCAGAGGAGCTTGCTGCCATCCAGAGGGACCTCGACAGGCTGGAGAAATGGGCTGACAGGGTCCTCATGAAGTTCAAAAAGAAGTTTAGAATCCTGCTCCTGGGAGGAACCATCCTGTGCATAGATATACGTTGGGGATCACCCAGATGGAAAGCAGATCAACAGAAAAAGATCTGGTAGTACTGGTTGGCACCTAGTTGACCTTAAGCCAGTGAAGGGCCTTTGCTGCAAAGAAGGCTAATGGTATCTTGGACAACATGCAGCTGAGCTAGATGGTTTGTTTAGCCTAGAGAAGAAGGCTCAGAGGTGGGAATCTTACTGGTGTATATAAATACCTGAATGGAGAGTGCAGAAATGGGGGAGCCAGACTCTTTGATTAGTGCAGTGACAGGATTAGAGGCAATGGGCACATTCGAAACACACAGAAACACAGGAGGTGTTGTCTGAACACCAGGACACATGTTTTAACTGTGAGGGTGACTATGCACTGGCAAAAGTTTTCTGAAGAGGTTGTGGAGTCACCATCCTTGGAGATAGTCAAAAGTGGTTTAGACACAATGATGGACAACTTGCTGCAGGTGGATCTGGCTGAGCAGAGGGGTTGAATAAGATATCTCCAACTTGAACCATGCTGTGATTCTGTAATTCTGTGAATATGAAACTCTTGGAAGCTCATCATGAGTGGATGATGTGACACAGTCACACTCCAGATTTCCTTTCTCCATCCTTTGTGGCATAAAACCTCTGGTACTTTCCACGGAACACAAAAATTTTCCTCTATAAGCAGTGACATTCGCATCTTTTACCACCAAAATTAATTTCTGACTATGCTTTACCATAATTCTGTTCGGGAGTTTCTCAACAGTACGTGCCTGTTTGCTCTTTATGGCCAGACCAGTGATTCTGAAAAACACATGATCTATTCCACAGATAGTCACATTAAATTCTTGGCAAAGTTGGTCTGCATGTGTGCAGAGAATATCATCAGGTTTTCAAGATCTGTACTGTAGCTCAGGCAGAGAAATAGGTCTGCCTAGATACCAAGAAGTCCTGGCATCTATCCTGGCAACTATCAAATTTCCATTCATAAAATTAGTTTTTATTTTGTTGTTGCATTTAATGGAGTAAACCAAAATAATTAAACTAATAATTTAACTTGTGACTTCTAGGAAGTCTTAAAAACTCAGTTTATTCTTAGTTTCTGTCAGTTTCTACTGTAGTGTACTTATAAGAACTGGCAAACAGGCTCAGAAATGGTATCTTTCTCCTTTTATAATGATGTAGGGTGCAATTGCATTTTATTATCCTTTGTGAGGGATTATAGAAGTCAGTTGTGACTTCAGAATTAGTCATATCATCATCCAAAACACATGGCAACAGCAACAAAAAAAAATCAGTGGTACCTACTGTGTTCTGTACCCCAAATAATAACATTCTTTCATTCCTTGTGGTTAACTATAAGGCAAATACTTCATTTGTACGCCAATCCAATGTATTTCCACATGTGAAATTCCTGCTTTCTTTTATGGAACATTTGTAATACCAAATTCTAAAAAACATTCAACGGAACTGAAGTGAAGGTCATTAAAGTTTGTTCTGCAGCTCTTATTTTTGACATAAGGTTCATGGATCTTAAGTCCTTCTTTGATAAAGTTTTACAGCTTTACAGTATGTACTCAACTGTAAAAGCTGAGTAAAAGGTTACCATCTTTATTTGACTATGTGCATCATGAATTCATATTCTTACATAATATCTGTCTGATACAACACTGAAAAGTGCAATAAAAACCATCCTCTTTCTTTCAAGACAAGCTGTTTTTTTAAGTCAATGAATCACTATTATGGTTTAAAAAGCTGAGAAAATAATATATATAGCATCTCTCTGTCTCCTATGAACACCTACTTAACCCTAGCAGGTACCTAAACCCCACACTGCTACTTGCTCATTTCCTCTGCTTTAGGACTGGAGAGAGAATATCAAGAGTAAAAGTGAGAAAACTCGTGGGCTGAGCTAAAGATGCTTTAATAGTTAAAGCAATAGCTGCACATGCAAGCAAAGCAAAACAAGGAATTCAGTCAACAATTCTCATGGGCAGCCAGGAGTTCAGCAGCACCTAAGACAGCAGGGCTCCATCATGTGTAACTGTGCCTGAGGAAGGCATGCCATGTTCCAAATGTCCCCACTTCCTCCTTCCTCCCTGAACTTTGTATACGGGGACAATGATATATGGCATGGAATACTCTTTTGTTAGTTGGGGTCAGCTGTCCCAGCTGTGTCCCCTCCCAAATTCTTGACACCCCTCCCTCCTTGCTGGTTGAGTAGGGTGAGAAGCAGAATAGACCTTGATGCTGAGTAAGTGCTGCTCAGCAATAACAAAAACATTTATTTGTTATCAACACTGTATTCAGCACAAATCCAAAACACAGCCCTATAAAAGCTGTTGTGAAGAAATTAACTCCACCCCAGATAAAACTGTCACTCTTCCACATTTTCATGCATATGTAATTGAATACACGTAATTGTAAGTTCTTTTCCCATTCTTCTATCTCCTCTTGTTGAAACATCAAGAGATCTTAGAAAACCAGAATGCAATTAATTTGATTTTTTTTTTTTTCCTTCTGTGACATCTCTAACAAATAATGTCTTATTAACTACTGAGGAAAAGGTCTGCATGACTTCTTCCATCAAGGAGATAGATTCTTACTCTCATTCAGCAATGTTTCCTGTCTTCATTGACAGTATTTTTCAATGTACGCTTTCAAAGAGAGGACTATCTGTGCAGTGTATGATTCTAAAATTCAGGGTGGATAAGTGGTTACTGACCATCAAACTTTTTTCATATTTAGCTGAATTGCATCTCTTTCCTTTAATGTGTTTTTTCCCAAATGATGAACAAAATTGTCTCAGGGAGACCTGGCACACATCTCCTGTCTCTCCACTGACCTATTGGAAGGAAGGTTCCATGTTATCTTTGTTGACAACTGTTTCAGTATTTGCCAGTGTTTTCTTTCCTGGTTAAAGAAATTCAGAAAGAATTTAGAAGTTGCTGGACTGCAGTGTTTGCATTTCCAAGAGTACCACTTGCATTTCCAAGGCATACCACTGTTTGATGAAAACCTACACAGCTCTAAGTAAATGACCCAGGTGGCAGTGTGTGATGTTAGCCTAGAGGTTGCATTGCTAGACAATGCAATTTACTAGGGACAGATTTTTTTATCCCATTTTTTTTCCCCTGTCTCGATTCTGGCCCTAGCCAAAATACTTTATTTTGAAAAGTGGTAAAGTGGTAGCAGTTATTGCTACTTTTAATTTTTTATTTATTTTTTTTTTTTTAATACTTCTGCTTTCCCAGTGCATTCTTGAATGCATGGGAAAATCTGTTCAGTCTGTATTGAAATCAAACAGTCATTTGTGCAAAGATTGACAATATTGAAACCATTTGATTTAAATGTCTTAATTTGAAAATAACCTGGAGGCACTTAATAGACTTTCTTTTCTTGTAAGCATTTGATTCACAGCCACTGAAAAAGGTTTCATCACATACGAAACTTGGGGCATCTGCTTTGTCATGTCAGAACGACAGTGGGGTAGGATGCCATGAAACAATCCATCCAGCTGCATGGATATTGTTTAAGTGCTTCTCTTGTGTGCATAACAGTATCCAATAGAAAGAGAAAATTCTGTGCAGACCATAAAACAGATGTTATCTAATTCCTCTTCTTCTATGAAAGCCCATAGGTGCAAAAAACCTGTGAATCTTCAGATACTAGAAGCACTTGTACAGCAGCATTTTCAAAAGGAGAAAAAGCTCTTTAATGACCAGATGGAGCTTCTATTGTCATACACTGAGAGCAAGCAGAGAATAGGAGCAGAGTTTATGGTTTTCCTTTCTCCTTGCAAGAGTATATGTTACTTTTGCAATACCACTTTTGTAGGAATGGTAGTCTCTTCCATTTTTATACTAATAAAATGGCATTTCTTTTAATTCCATAAATAATTTAAGCATTTTCATGTGCTATATTAATACAAATATATTTATTGTACGTGAGAGTTTTATTAATTATGGTTGAGGAAATAGAGCAAATAGAATGCTGGAAATGTCAGGTTTCTTTAAGAAAAATGGCTTCAAAGTTTTGAAGACTGTTTTGAACACCTGAGACGATCTAAATTGTCTTCATATTATTTCAGTAGATACCAAATTCTATCCAGGAACATTCTTTTGCAATGTAACCAAGTTTTGAAATACGGAAGAGACCATTCATCTGTGTATAAAGCCAGTCATCCACTAAAGAGACTTACATGGGCAAGTTGAAGGAACAGGATGGATAATGTGTCACTTAATTACTGACGACAAATTAAGGTCTTTTTAGCATTGCATGAGCATTAAACACCTCATGACAGTTGTGTTGGGACAAAGATTTGTCCTGGTCATTGCAGATAAACTTTGATTTCATCAAGCAGTTCTGTGACAGGCTTGCCTATTTGCCACCTTAGACTCAGGACATAGATAGTTTTTAGAGAGCTTTCATTATTTGCCTAGTGAAGATCTTTGTTATATTTTCACACTTAAAATGCTAGACACTAGGGCCTGCTTTTCAAAATGCTCAAATCTATCACCTAACAACTTAAAAGACAAGTTAGGAGACCTTTTGAAGCAGAAACAATATCTCAAATCTTTCAACTCATCAACAGCATGGTCTAAATAACTTACTTGAGCCCACACTGGAAACCATGGCAGTACAGGATGCTGAACAATGTTCTGTCACGGTCTTCCTCCCAGGGATTACTCTTCAGCTTCTTGTCTTGATAACGGTTTTTATTAGCTTTCCATGCTTAAATTAACTAGGAACAATCTTGGAAACATCAGGAACTCTTTGGCTTACTGCTTCCAAAAACATTTGACAGTCATGGTACACTGTAATTCTCTTCATACAATTCAGTGGTTTCTTTGCTGTCTGACAGCAGCTGACAGAGCCATCACACAGTGCTAGTCTTAGTTCAGGTTTAAATTAGTCAAAAAGAAAGATTTTTCTTATACTTTGCATTCATAGTGCAATTGTGATGTGCCGATGTTTTCCCAGAATTGCAAGGTGCAAGGTGGGTTTTTAACTGTATAACATGGTTTGAATGGACTTTGATTTTGCATTTGAAGGTACTTAGTATCACTGGATGTGCAGTATCTCTTTCAGGTGCAGTATTCAGATATGAAAATACATAAAAGTCATACAGATTTTGTCAAAATAAAATTATTTCTTGGACTAATTGTTGGATAGTTTGCTAGGGTTAATCCACAGAAACCATGTGCACACAAATTCTTGCATGCCCCAGGACTTTTGAAATAGCAGAAATCTGATTCTCTGATTTGATGTTTGTCCCAACATGGTGTCAACTCCTAAATTTATATCACAAATGACTAAAAACTGTTGGAATGCAAGAATGGCCATAGTGTTATGTTCCCAAGTTGCAAGTTTGCTGACAAGGGACTGTAAATACCTGCAAAACACTTTGGGGGTAAATTCTCCAGGTTAACATCTGAAGTTTGCGCTTTCTTATTCATGCTATGGATGATAAACTCAGAATAGAATTATAAATTGTTTATGCTGCTGAAGGTTTTTTTCCTGGACTTCTTAGGTTCCTGTAGTTAAAAGAGTGAACTGATGTATGTGTGTATCTCCAGTTGCAGCCAGCAATTCTGAAATGACAGATGTTTGTATCCTGTTCTTTAGTCATCAGTAGAAATAAACGATTTTTAATCAAGGTATAACTCACTTGATCTTTCAGACTGAACATAAGCATGAATGCCATTATTCCAGGCCTTGAAGAAGTGAAGTTTTATAACAGCTCTAGGAGATGAAGCTGCATAGAACTTGAACAGCAGGTAGATCCCATGTGTAGCAACCAAATTAAGAGAAGATATAGCAAATTGAAAGCATTTCTATCATTACTTATTCAAATACAAGGGAGAAAATGCAATTTTGCTACTGAACAACAAAATTTTGTGAACCACTCCACACATAGACAGTTGTGTTCACTTCTGTACATACAAGCATACATTTGAGGGATGCAAGTGGAGATATACATCTGAAAGGGGTGTGTAAAGTCAACATGGTATGTCTGCAACATGACCAAAAAACACAGAATATTGTACGAACAGCCACAAATAACCTATTAAAATTAAAAAATGTACAAATGGTATAAAATTCCTTTAAACTTTGAATGTGTAAAAATAAAGACAATATGCATTATCAATAGTTTATTCAGAATATATTCTATCATTACTGAAGCTATTGGAAATATTACTCAAGAAGGGTTGTAACTTAATATTTTATGTTGAAGATTGTCTATGTTATAGTGGGTGAAAACAAAAAAAATCCCCAAACAAAACCAAACAAAAAAATCACAAAATACACAAAGCTTAGAACATTAAATAACACTATAAAAATGAACATATGTAACTTCAGGAAAATATTTTGAAGTAGAATTACCCAAAATTTTTCAGGTAGCAAGGTGCTGCTGGTTGTCAAATGTCTTTTGTGTTTCCTGATCAAACTCATGCCTGATAACATCATAAAGGTAACCTTAATGACTGAAAGTTTAAAATGGTTCTGAAGTGCAGCTGTGGATCACTAAGAATGTAGATTCAAAACAAGTTTTTAATTTTCGACTCTAATCCTCAAGTTTTTTCTAGTGGAATACCCCTCTCTTCATTTGTAGATGCCTTCATCTTTACACAAAATCATACCTATGTATGAGAAATTCTGAAAAATTTGGGCTACAGAAATTAAAAAATGCTATGGAATAATTTCTGTCCAATTATACTAGGACCAAGACTTTAGTAAACCAGATGTAAAATCCAGAAACTATGCAAAACACGAAACAGTCAAACAGTATTCAAAATTGAGTTAAACTTGTGGTTAAATTTATCAATTATTCTACAGAAATAAAAAGTAAGTAGGAAACCTGAAATTTGTATTAAAAGGAAAACCATTTGTGATGACCTGAGACTTTCACTAAGCAAAACTGATTGTCAAAGAAATAATTGGGTGCATTAGATTTTTATCCATTGCGAAATGCTATCTTAAACGAGGGGAGAAGTTACACTTGCAACCAAAAGTGGAGGGAACTTATAGCTGACATTTCAACATAGCAAGCAAATTTTCCCCCTAAATGTTTGAAACTAACTATCAGAAGTGAAAAGGCAGATGAAAATAATACCCATGATCAGTTTTATTGGAAAAGTTGATATTAAAACAGCAACCTAGAGTTCCTTGAAAAGTCTTGTAGATCCTAGAACATCCAAGAAAATAATCTTAGTGGAGTCCTTGGCTTGTAGGTTCTTTAGGATCCTGATTCACTGTGTGACTTAGATGAAAGCGAACACCAGTACTCCTTTCTCTGTGCTAGGTCATATTTAAAGGAATTTTCAGTGTCAAGAGTTAAAAAGAATACTTTTCTGATCTTGATCAATGAGTACAATACAAATGAAAGGGCAAATACTGTAAATTAAGAGTTTTGACAGTTGCTGAAGTATAAGAAATCAAAAGAAAGAAGTAATATTATGGAAGACTACTGGGCTATGGACAGCTTTGGTTTTGAGAGGATGTGGCTGTGGGCCTGGAAAAGCAGCAGAAAACATCACCTGTGTCCTTTTGCCAGGCCTGGGAAAGCAGAAGAAATTAAAAAACAACCTAGAATAACAAGAGTTTGTTTTGAGATTTACTGGCATGAGGAGAGATGCTGACCATCTATCAGAAGATGGTCTAAGACTCATGAACAAGAACACTTAGCCAATGAGATGTAGCACAGATGTGTGTGCACAGTAGGGAAATGCTATAAATGATAAGCTTGTATTTAATAAAGTGCTTTTGCCATTTGCTTTTGGCTGACAAAGCCTGAGTTTTTGTCTTTAGCCCACTGCATAATATCAAATGCAACTCAGCAAAAAACCACAAAACGCATCCTGTGAATGTAAACAGATACGATCAATCAATCATTTATGGTGCCACTTGGTCTTCCTTGGGTTGTGGTTCTAGCAAGGTCAACAACTAGATCCAAGGGCCCTGATTATGAATTGTAGGCATCCCTTTTCATTGCAGTACATCCAATGTGGATTGCAAAACATCTTGTTCTAACTATGTGTTTAATTTAGAAATTGGTGGGTCTATTTGGAAGGTGGCACCCACTGCTTTGTTGTTTTGTCAGATTTCCATTGGGTGCTGAGATCAGTAAAATACTAGATTTTACTCATTTTGTATCTTACTGTGGGAATTCCTGTCTACATTATTTAATTTTTAACCCTATTTTTATATCCCCTACACACCTTAAAGATTCTGTTTTGAATGATAAGACAACATGCTCTTCCTTACTCATGCAACTCTTCCACAGATTGTTTTCAGATGGTTTTTTGCTGAAAGGAAGATGAATGCAACACCAGTATAACTTGAAGATCTGTGAAGAGCGCTGTGCTATACGTCAGCTTTGAATAACTTGTTACAGATCTCTTCAAAGTTGTCTCACTGTAGGTCTGTGGCAACCAACATGGACTATTTACACTTAAGCATTTTTATAAGTAATATCCTATTTCCCTTTCATGTAGTATACTTTAATTTTCCTTTAGTTTTAGAGTTTGTATTTTAAATATGGAATTGAAAGAAACAAGGAAAGACTTGAATGGACCAAATCAGTACACTAAATGTATATCTTGCAATGCACTAGCTTAGTAAAATACTTTTTCTAGAATACAGCTAAGTAAAAATGTCCAAGTATTAAAGGAAGTATAAAGCTTGGAAAACCAAAACTCTAAATTCTCTTTCAGCTTTAGTCCTTATTTCTTATTAAGAGTAAGCTGAATTTGAGAAACTGTAGGCTGTCATTGCCATAAAACAACTCTCCTTCAATAAGAAAACAGAGGTCTAAAAAACGAGACGCTTGTCAACTAATGCATTTTTTTTCTCCCCCCAAAATGCCCTTCCTGGTGTTTTATTTGAGAATGACTTTCTTGTCACAAGAAAGAACCCAGGGTAAAATTATTAAAACTGTTGTTTAAAATTTCAAGAGAAAATGTCCATAACTTACATCCAACTTTGCTTATCTGCTTTCTATCAGAAGGAGACAACCAATCCAGTTGAGGCATTAACCACGGATTTATGGCTGTTCACACAAATGAAAGTGGCCTCGGGGAAGTGCTTGCCAGGACCACGGACAGTTCCATGGCTGGAGCAATCTGCCATCCCAGAGCATGCCACGGACTGGGCCACAAAGCAGGAGACGGATTCCTTAGAAGACACGGTTCTCATCTCAGTCCTTCTGGTTATGCATCCATGTCCACAAACAAAGATTCATGTGTCTTTTGTCTCATTACTACATGCCACAATTTTCTACTTAACAATTATAAAATAATTATTTCTATCTTGTACTTCCTTTTGCCACATCGTAATTTAATTTTCAATTATTCATTATCCATTCTTTCTCCACTTAAAACCCCCCACAACCAAGTGCAACTTTCTGATATCTCAGTGTGTCTATTGTCACTTCTCAGTTCTTTGCCATTTTCCAGTTCCTAGACTGAGTTCTTCATTTGATCATTATTGGATGCTAGGTTCTCTTTCCTGTCCTGTGATTCCTCCCATCTGCTGCTGTCCACACTTATCCATCAGTAATCTGAAAATACAGAAATTCATACACTCAATTCTCCTCCTTTGTTGACCATAAATATAAATTAACCACAGAATCACCAAGGTTGGAAGAGACCTTCAAGATCATCTAGTCTAGTCATCAACCCAACAGGACCACAATCACCCATAAATCATATCCTCAAGTGCCACATCCAGATGCGCCTTGAAAATTTCCAGAAATGATGACTCCTCCACCATCCTGGACAACTTATTCCAATGTCTAACCCCTCTTTCAGCGAAAACAATTTTTCTAATATTTAACCTGAACCTTCCCTGCACAACTTTTTTTGTATCGTCCTTTCACTTGAGACATGGCAGAAGAGACTGACACCCAGGCTGAACACCCTTGTTCCCTCAGCTGCCCCTAATAAGACATGTTTTACCCCAGTTGATTCTCTCAACACAAATATCTGTTTCATCCAACTCCTTACTGTATTCCCTCCACCACCTTAAAATATCCCATAAATTATTATTCTATTTTTTGACTTGAAATACTGCTATTATTGTTATCACGTATTCTCTGCCCCAACAAGGGAGATAATAGGCATTAAGTTGACTTACTTGTTAGGAGGAAGTGCTGAAAAAAGCCCAAATGCATTTCAAAGCATATTGTTTCGAAGAATACAGGGAAAACTGTGTTGATGTAGAAGGATATTTCTAGACCATTTAAGCTGACTTGATAGACGATATTAAAAATATTTAAACCTAGAAAAAAACTGGTTGGTGTGCCTCATCTCAAGGTCTACTCTATGGTCTGATTGTGCCTGAAAGGCAGATGAATAAGTGGGGAGGCACATGAGAGAAAAACAACTCACAGCTAAACCACATTAAAGGAAGAACAAGGGAATATTTGGCTTCACAGAATTGCTAAAACAACTTGCTGAAATTCTTATAGAGGTTATTACCTTTTAACAGACAGCCCACTATTCAGGAGGGGCTGGACAGAGTAAGACCCCATAACCCAGTTTTAGGGAGTGTGTCTACATAGCCTATATAGGCTGATGCGGTGGTGCGTTGGTCAAGTAGTGTAGGCCCCTGCCTGTGGAGCGGCTCCTCCTCTGAGGATGCCAGTTTGAATCCTGAGGACCTCGCTGTCACTGTCCAAGCTTGCTAGGCTGTGGCAAATGAACCTCAGGAGTAAAGGGGGTGGGGGCAGTTCCGCGCACACTGTGCCTCACCTAAAAAAAATCCACTGTGCAGGCTTGTCCCAAATCTTTGTTTGCAAAGTCTAGCCATCACATCACATATAGACTGATGCATATTCATAAGAGAAATGGAATTTCCTCTGCCGGTTCATGCTAGTTCTTAGGGCAGTTCAAGCTCTGAATTCTTTCTCACTCAGGAAGATGAGGATTTAAGTAAATATAACTACTACCATCAGTATTACCAATTTCAGCCAAGTATTTAAGGACATACTTAAAAAGCAGCACATGTGCTCTGTGAAGTCAGGAACTACACAGGATTACACTTTTTCATAGTTATGCAATGTTAATTTGAAATAGTGGGGAGAGCCCAGGATTTGACTGTCCCTTATACCAGTATTTCACAGAAGATGATTGGTGTGTGACCCAACTAGTAGTGGCAAATTGGAGCATGACAAGCTGCAAAAAGTGCAATCTTTTATGATTAAAACGTCTTTTGTGTTGAAAAGGTCTTTGAGTATAAAAGCAGTGAACACAGTAAAACTTCTTTTCTGGAAACATATATGTATGCTTTCATTTTTGAAATAAACTGTTAAGTAAATCAGATCTTTTACATAGAACATATTTTATGGCAAATTTATTTATTTTTCCATGTAATAAAGAGTAACTTTGCATTTTAAATCTTTATTTGTTTCCAGGAATTAAATTCCTTTTGATTTATGGTGTAACCACACCAGCTGAACATTTTTTTTTTTTTTTTTGCCTAGTGTTGTGTTTGATTTTGGGCTTTCCTGGAAGACAGATCACATGGGTTGCTGTGTCCAGGTGAAGTATTCCATCCNTTGTGTTTGATTTTGGGCTTTCCTGGA
>VXAU01003820.1:0-17367 GCA_013399695.1 Formicarius rufipectus
CTCCGCCGTCTCTCCACTGCCGAATGGAGGAGAGGCAGGAGAGAGGGAAGAAATGGACAGAGGGGGACTCCTCTGTTTTAGCAGCAGCAAAATGTCACTTCAATTATTTTATGTGTGCAAAGCCTGTTCACCCATTTTCCTTGAAATAATGAGATCTTAACTACCTTTTGCATCTCGCTCTCTCACTGCAAAGCTTGGCTGAAATTTGCCAGCAGTTGCAAAATTTTCTAGGCTATTGATAGAAGAGAAAAAGGACAGCAGGATCAAATAAACTCAATTCTTTTTAAACAAAAATTTAAAAAAAAATCTACAAGCTAGCACTCTTGTAGTTGTTTAGCAATAAAGATTAGCCTCACAGCAATCTTTATTTTATTTTAGACAAAAGCGCATAGATATTCATCCAGACATAGCCCATACTAGCAGGAAAAACACCCCAAAACGGTGTTTTGTGGTTTAGAGAAAAGGTGATTTTTAAAGTCTCTTCTGAGCACACAGGCATCCACATGAAGTTGGGGTACATTTGCTATTCCACAAAAACCAGCCTGCGTACACACACTAACCCCAAGTGTATTCACTGGGGACAGAGTACACTGTGCTGCTTTTATAAAGAGGCAAAAGCACACACACGGGCAATTACTACAGAACAGCTGAAGTGCTGCAAGGTTGAGGTCACAATGTAGATTTCTCCATGGGAACTTATTCATAGGCTGTGTGCCTGTAGATAGTGACCACTCCAGGTAAAAAGGCTCATAAGGCTCAGAGGTTATATGTATGGTATGTCTGTAAATAAGATAGGCTTTTTTCACCAAGTAGCACCATTTATTAGAGTGACATTGTTCTCTGTTAATTTTATCCAAACATTTGGGCATTTTTTACAGTTCAAATGTAAATCTGAGACTTTTGTTTGTAATATATTGCCACAGCATGGCAAAGCAAAAGACTGATGAACAGGCCATCCATTTACTTACAGATTTGCAAGTCCAAGACTTCAGTTTTCTATTCATGGAGAAAAAGTGTTTTAAAAGTGGCAGAGAAAACTTTAAACTTAGCTTCACTAAGAGTTCCTTCTAAGTGTGTAAAAGAATCTGCTGGTGAACCATTTTATCAAGACTTTTTAATTGCAAACCAAGCACAGTGCTGATGCTGGTAAAACCATCATTTATACATGACACACACTGTACATCCCAAGACTTTTCAGTTACTACCTGTCAGTTCTGTGTCATGACAAAACAGTAGACAATTGAGATATTTTCTTTTTTTCTTTCCTCACAGGGAATTTCTGTATTAGATTGTCTTCGTTCAGGCCAGGTCAGGGTTAATTTTTGCAGTAGCCTGAACAGGGCTTGGCCAGGACCCAGTGGTTATTCAATACTACCTCTAGTCATTGCCGGGGGCAGGGGAAGGGAGTCTTTTCCATGGAGAAGGGGTTCCTTCTGCTGGAGTAAAAGTGGGAGAGGGAGTGAGGGGCTGGGTAACAACAGCTCTGAGCTGGAGGGAGCAGCCAGGATAGTGTGGCTGCAGTCTGGATGCCCTGCTGTGAACATTTTGTATGTAAACCACACTCTATCTATTGTATGCTTTTACTACTAATATTGTTACTATTGGTCTTCTTATCTCATTGCTGTCCCTAATGAATTGTTCTTACCTCAAGAACCCATGACCTTTACCTTTTGTGCCTCCATTCTCTTCTCCATCCCTGATGCAGAGATAAGGGGGGAGGTAGAGAATGTGGGGGACAAGTGAGTAAGCAGCAGCAAGGATTGGAGAGTCTCAGAAGGAGCACTACATTGGAAAGCAACATTCCCAAACCACAACAGCTTTATTTTGTGCATAACATGGCACTTAAAGGGTTGAGATCTGCCCAGAGCATGCTGGAAATAAATCTGAACTAAGTATTTGTTGTATTAGGTATGGAACCACTGGTCACAGTGTTGACTGGTCTGTTCGTGTGGCTGTGGTACCCAACCCTGCATTTATACCTGTGTGTGCCCATCCCGGTGCTCTTTTTCAGAGCAGGGAGAGGGATCAGAACTGTTTTGTTGCTGTACTGAGAGATTTAAGTTTATGCCATGATAACATCAGGGGCAATGAGGGTCATTTGGGATGTGTTACTCTCCTGCCCTTACCTTGGATGCTACCTCAGGGAGTCCATTAATAATCATACCCAGCCTGTGGGGGGAACAGGCCAGGATGATTTTCCCCAGCTTTTCACCCCCTTTTCCTCCCTCAGGCCTGTTAAAACAGCTTTTGAGGATTCTGAATTTGCAGCGGATGTTAAGGAAAGCAGGTTCCTGTTACTAGGCGTGCCACGTCTCCTCAGTGCAGTCCACAACATGTTTAGAGTTATAAAAGAGATTGTTAGGTGGGGGGTCTTTCAGAGATCTGCCCTGAGAGTGGATAGCCAAGAGTGGCATGGAATGTGGGAACACGTGGGACAGTATTTGGAGGCCTCATCCAATGGTTTGTAAGTTCACCCCTGAACAACCACGGGACCTTGTTAAAGTGACAAAATATGTGAAAGAAAAATGCCGTGGCAGCTCCAGAGAGGCACAAAGTTAGGCTGGGCCCTGGCTACTGTTTATCAGACACTGCTCTGCACTAAACAGCACCCTCAGGAGGAGGAGGAAAGCAGACCAACAGGCACCGTGGCCACTCAAACTGCAGCCGAACAACTGTGCCAGTAGCAGTCACCCCAATACAGAAGAAACCCAAAACAAAATCAGTTCGCTTAGTGAGGGATGAAGAGAAGGCAGGGCCCTCAGAACAGAAGGAAGAAGAAGCACCAGATGTCCCTATCCCCAAGTGAGCTGTGAGATATGCAAAAGGGTTTCAAGCTGCCGCTCAGGTGAGCCCCTGGTCACCTGGCTGCCCCAGTGCTCAGATATTGTGGCCCACAGCATGAAACTAGATGGTAGTGAAGCCAAGCAACTGGAATCCATGACTCAGGATGTGAGCACTAGGAAGATAGAAACTCTCAGCCTCTGCAGGTAACTCCTGTCAAGCGTGAGGGAAAGGTATTCTCTCAAGGATGACCTAGTAGTGTGCCCAAGCAGGTGAAATGACAGGGAGAAAGGTTTTGCTCCTGACAAAGTTAGTTGTGCTGGAGGTAATCTACAGGGATTTAAATAATGAACTCTGCAGATCCAGATGAGGTCCAGTGTACACAATCCACNTTTCCATTGTGCAAGTCCTCAGACAGAACAGAAGGGCTGCTGTTACTTTCAACCCTCCTGAAGGCACCTCAGGTCCTATTTACAAGAAGTGAGCAATGAGTACTATGACCAGGAATAAGCGGGCCCTGCCTCCAGACAGGTGGAGGACAGGAACAATTGGATCTGTGGGACTATGTGGATCTGATGGCACATCAGACCCAAAGAGTATAAGGCTTTAGTTGATGTGAGCGTGCAATGTATCCCGATGCCACCAAGAAATGTAGGGGTAAAATCCATCTCTTTTTCTGGGATGAGAGAGGGATCCCAACAGCTGACTGTACTGGAAGCTGAAGTGAGTCTGATTGGGAACAAATGGCAAAAACACACCATTGTGAGCATTTTGCATATGAATTACTCTCTCCTTTTTGTACACTTTTGTTATTAATATTGATGTTCATTTTCTTACCTCATTGCCATTTCCTGTAAATTCTTCTTAACTCAACCCATGGTCTTTACTTCTTGTGTCTCCAGTTCTCCTCTGCATCCCACCATGGGCGGGGAGGGGGAAGAAGTGGGTGATAGTGTGGTTTGGAGAGTCTCAATGGGTGCACTAAACTGAGGAGTACCACCATTCCTGAACCATGGCCCAACTCAAAACTCACTGAAATGTTACACTTAAGATCAATCACCTCTCTTCTGGCACACTCAATTACAACTGCAGCCCCAAACATGAAGGGCTTGAACAATGCCACATTGCCATTATAAAAATAACATCACAGTCAAAAATTATGGCATTTGTCTGTTTTTTTCTAGAGTGCTATCTAAAATGTACATTAAAGAAGCATTGTCCAAAATATACTATTAACACATTTTGGCCACAGGTACTAGGAATAGTAATTTATCTCTACTATGTGCATTCAGGAAAATACAGCAAAGAACAAGACTAAATCTGTAAATGCAACAGAGTTGACATTTTTCCACTTATTTTCTTTTCTCATATGCAGCCTAACTTACTACTCAGCAATGCTGCTAGCAGTATGGACTGTCATTTCACATCTAAATTTTAGTTTTGATGATACTTATTTCTTCTCTGAAGGCTTTACCAGTGTGTCTTGAAACGGCTGCACTATTCAGGAGTAGCAGGTTCCGAAGTGGAGCTGATGAAATGTTTTAAATTTGACAACCCAATCATACATAACTCATACAGCACATACTTCACAGAAATTAAGAAACTGTTCCTTACTTTTTCCTGTAGAAGTTTAACAGGACTCTTTTATTAGAATAAGTGGTTATCTACTAGAAAGTCCAACTGAGTAAAGAATAGTGGTCTATCCATATTTCTCTGTTCAGGACAAATCAAGGAAGCATCACTTCAGGATGCTCTGAATTAGTTAAACTTCCTTCTTTTGCAGTGGCACTGCCCCAAAAGCACAGAATTATTCAGAAAGAGCCATTTTTTTATTTGTATTATCCTGTTATCTGTGAACACCTGTGAAGTCTGAACCAATGTTTTCATCCCTAAACTAGCTCTCCCACCTGTAGGGTTTTCTTCCTACCTTCCCAATTCAAGTTAGCTAAATCAAAGCATTAATGTATTTTTCACAGAATCACACAATAATCATGGTAGAAGAGACCTTCAAGATCACCTAGTCCAATCATCAACCCAGCACCACCATAATTACCCCTAAATTATATTGTTCCCAAGTGCCACATCCAGATGCCTCTTGAACACTTTCAGAGATGGTGACTCTCTTGCTCTCATTTTTTTTTTCTTTCTTAGTCTGCTTTGGTTCTTTTCCCATATTCACGAGAACCAATTTAGAAGTAACTTTAGAGATACAAAAGATTTGATTTTCCCAGCAGTCTTAGTCTCTAAATAACTAGTTTTTAATTGTTTTGAATATCTAAATACTAGTTTTACCAGTATTGCAACATAAGGGTATCCTCCCTGAACAGAAGGAAACATGGGGCTGTCATGAAATTATAAAAACTAAATTTAGGATATTGAAATAATTTAAAAGGGAAGTTGAGGAGAGAAGAAGGAAATAACACACTTTTTACTTCTTATGCTGGTTCTAAAAAACTCAGCAACTTTTAAAGACTGCTTAAACCATTCCCTTTTGACAGTGGCGAGGGAAAACAAAAACAACTAAGAGAGGTTATCTGTTCAGAGTCCCTATTTTACTGAGACAGAAACTTGCAACAAACACAAGGATATAGAGGAAATGGTTTAACCAACAAGGCCAAAATGTTGCCTGGAGCTCCATCCCCTAGAAAAAAAATTGTGATGTTCCTGTGCTGATGGCTCCATGAGTTTTTTCCCCAGACAAAGACAAAACAGCAGTGGCTCTTCCAGTTTAATCTTCCCTCCCTACACCCCTGTCCAATAAAAACAGGGGAAAAAAACGGGGACCAAACAAAAACCCAGAGAGCTAGTTTGTTCAAACTAGGAGTTGTTCTGCTGAAATGCTGGCTCAGTAATGGCAACAAGGGTGCAGGGGCTATCTCCTCTATCCATGCCACGGAAGTAGCAAGCAGCAGTAGACTGTGGTGCTGTTCTGGGCTCTCTGGGGCTCCCCCAGCAGCAGCAGGAGGTAAAAAGCAGAAGCAGCAGTAGCAAAAAGCAGTGCCAGTACAGCTACTGTAAAACATTTTGAGTGGTGTGCAGTCTGGGGCTGCTCCCTCCTTTTCAAGGTGCAGAAACTGCTCCCACTGGCCGTGGCAGCTTCTCTCCATACTGAGCAGCCACACGGTCCCAGGAACCTCCTGGTCCTACACTTTCTCTCCAGAGCTGGGGAAGACAGTGACTACCTTCTGTTTTCCACTTGTGGTTTTTACAAGGGACCAGTCCGCCCCCTTCTGTAACCCAGGTAAGAAGACAAAAAACAGGTTCTGCTTCCAGTGCCTCAGAGTTTCCTGACAAGTAAAACCTTCCCCCCAGCAGTGACATGGGTGGTATGGAATAAAGAACCCCCACCTCTGTAACTAAAGCACTTCTGACAGTATTTTCTAAAAAATAATCACTCAGCTTTGCGAGCTTTATTATGGCACCTAAAATAGTCAAGATACACAGAAGTAGGTGTCCCACTGTGCTCTGAATTACCTTTGTATTTATAAACTTCTGTCAAACAGTGCTAAGTGGCAAACTGCCTTGGAGAAAGACAAAGCACAATAAGGAATCCTTAGCTACTTAACTTCTGTTACTGTTCCACATGGCGGCCACCCTGCCACTGGGACCAGGCGACCACACCGAGACTGCCTACATTGCCACCTACATTGCCACCTCAGCAGCACAGAGGTGAAAAAGTGATTTTCTCTGTTATTGTTGGGTTGTTGTTTTGTTCTATTTTGTTCTCTGCTTTCAAGTAAACCGTTATTAATTTCCACACTTTTGCTTGAAAGTCTAATTTCAAATCTGCATAATTTGGGGGGGGATTGGGGAGGGTGGGAAGGTTCTTTCTGTTCCATTATAGGTTCCACTTCCCTGGCATAGACTGTCTTTCAACCAAGACAACCTAATAACAATATCTGTGTGAGTGACCCTGCCCTAACAGGTAATCCATGGGTAACTGCAATCCAGGCGCACCACTTTCATCAGTTACAAATAACAGCACAGGGTTAGCATGCCTGGGAACTTCTTGAGCCTGGGCTCCCCACACTGGAAGACAATGACTCAAGTCTAAGCATGGCCATCAGCCTAGGAAGACACATCTCAGAGCCAACTCCACAACTTCCACATTCCAGCTCCATCAAGCACATGCATCATTTCTCTGCAGTTAGAAATACTCAGACAAGTAATTTTTCCTTCCACTTAATGCCCCCTCAACACAGTGCAGCTGTAAAAACACCCCCCTTTATTTTTTATTTTTGTATATACAGTCTGCTGATGGTGTACTTACACACAGCATGAATCTATTTCCTAAGTCTGTCATGGAAAGTATCAGTCATTTTTCAGCAAAACTTCACTTCTTCACTATAATGATTCTAAATGTGTGGCAGGTGGAGTTTTCCTCATCCTAAATCACATCTCCCTCAGGGTACTTTAAAGGTCCATTACATGACCTACAAAGCCTTTCTAGCTGGAAAGCCTCCTAGTTTGGAAAAGTCCCCTGTACCTGTTAAAGAAGACATGCTCTTAGAACAACATCCTGAGTTTATCTTGGGGTGCTCTGCCACTGAAAAGGGTATAAATCTTGCTGCTCTGCCATCCATCTTTACCAAGCAGACCAAGCTCCATTCTTGTACCAGTTCTGGTTCTCACTAAGCTCCTCCAGAGATAGATTCAGCTCACCAATCTACTGCAAAACTACCTACTTGATGCTCCCAGTTCCTTATTAGCCCACTAAGCCAAATTGATTCACAAAGGGGTGAACAAGCCTCAGAAGCAGCACAAAATACAAAGCTATAGGTAAGTCCCTTCTTCACTGAAGCTTTTAGATTGACTGTCCCACTCTGGGGATGATCTGGAGACAGATACTCTTCCACAGTCTGGGGCTGAGTCTGGCATGCAAAATTATAAAAGCCCCCCCCCAAGCACAGAACTCACTCTTGGTATCCTCTTACTACAAGACAAAGAAAAATGCTACATGTTATACATACATACAGCATCAGAATACCACCAATGAGAGTAATTATTGGTACATGAGAACATACTAATTCCACATGCTCCTAATACTAGAAAATAAACACAATAGTCAAAAAGAAAAAACACAGAACAGTTACTCAGTTGTAGAGTATTTTATCTGTTATAGCTTTAAAAAAAACTAATGAAACAAAAAAACAACCAACAAAAAGACCAGACTTTCTCACTCAGATTATTATTAGAGAAACTTAACAGCATTTCAATTAACACATCTCCATTGTACTGCTTGTGCACAAAGCCAGTTCCAACTCTTGGTGAGGCTCCAGCACTGCAAAATTTCTAATGATTAGTAAGAGCCTGAATCAGAGTGCAGAGCTGCAGCCCTCAGCCACTGTGGCTTACGCCCTGAGAAGCAAAGTTTACTCCCCTAGCTCAGGCCTCCTGCCACAGCAGAGGGGCACCACTCACCTCCTCAGTTGCAGGCACTGTCACAGGACTGCTCTGCCAGCAGTTTCCAGGGCCCCTGAATTCTGCACCACCCAGCAGGAGCCTTCAAGCAAGAGAGAACCAGCCAGACACCTCTCCCCTCCCTGCAACATACCTGTAGAGAGCTACCTCAAGAAAACCACATTGTTTGATAATAATATATATACATGCCCATAAGGCTCACTTTCTATTCACTGAAACAACAACTTAGTTTGTTAAACTGACAGTGATTAGATGTTATATTCTGTTCAGAATTTTCTGACTTCAGATAATGTTCTATGAAACATTATTAAACATTAATTAAACATCTATGAAACATTATTAAAATTCAGATAAAATTCTAGGAAGGGATGAGCTGTAAAGGCAGACAGCCTTATTTCCAGGCAAATATTTTTCAAATAGGGAAAATAAAAAAGGAAAAAAAGTATAACATTTTCAAATGAAGCTTTCACAATTATATATGGAAACAATTGAAAATTAAACATTTTGTGAGATATAATGTGCATTTGCTGCTATTTTAAAGTTACAGAGAAAGAGTTCTTTTTCACTATGTTTTGCATTTTTAAAGCTCTTAAAAGCAACTTGTGGAGTTTTAGCATTCCCATGAGACAGCATCTAAGACTTTTTGCTTTTCAGATTACTCAAGATTGAATAAAAGATCACATTCCAATGCTAACAGTCATGTGGTGCTGTATATCAGAGAGAGCTGAGCTTCTTTTCCACAGCAATTTGCCACCACAGTTTCAAGAGATAAAAAGGTTCAGCTCTTGCACTATCACTTGCAGGGTAAGGAGTGTCCAACCAGCCCCAGAAGGAGTCCCCACACTGCCACTCACCTCCCTTCCCAAAGGGTTGCATGCCACTGACTCGGCCACCCTTTGCCAGCTTAGCTTATCCTATGAACAGTATATCCAGGTCTATGTGACCTCTAATTCCTACATTTACCACTAATTCACCCTAACGTAATTCCGACACTAGGTTCTCTATCTGCAAGAGGCAATCTGTACTTTCTTAGGTTTCTTATGAAAGTGGTAGACCTCGCATACTTAAACTTTGTTCACATTACGCACCATTAATGTCAGGATGGCTGTAAGACCTGTAGATATTAACAGAAAGTAGCTGTTCAAGTATGCTGTTTTTTATATAGGGTCCTACATAAACATGTCCACTTTTGGAATGATTTTAGCACTGCTTGTTCAAACTATTCAAAAACAGACTCAGAGGTAGATTTCAGTAAAGGTCACGCTTTTTTCACAAGTTGTAAGGGAAGAATTTTGATCTCTGGGAATCTGTAACCATAGGTGTGATGACAGAAGAGCCTTACCATTTTTTGTTCTGAAATCATGGAGCATTTCTTCTTCTTACTAATATAAATACATATCAACATGTTGACTTCACATCTCCACTCTAACAATAAAAGTCTAAAATCAATAAGGAAACAAACTGGTACTGCAGACACATATGCATTATGCATCTCTTCTTGGGTTGGGGGAGAAAGAATAGGAAAATTAAGCCTAAAGAAGACATGAGTGACAGCAACATACAACCATATCTACCTCCTCAACTGCCTTAAAATTAAGGTACAAACTAATTTAGAACATGTTAAAACTTGAAAGTCCGGAGTCCTGACTTCTCAAGACTCTTAAAAATTCACTAGAACCTTAAGTGTTTTCATTCAAATCTGTAGTTAATGAGTGATTTTTTTCCCCTTCTTATAACTGTATTGAGGAGAGGAGGATGACACTTGCAGCAGCTGTTAAATGGTTTGTTTGATTTTGATAGCTTTCAGTGAAGGAGAGGAGCATATGACAAACCTGATTATTCCTCCTTCCCAAACCTCTCAATGGCTCCAATATAAGTGCAACAGCTTTTCCTTGTCCAGTCTGCCTTGAACTCTGATGTGCTGTTCTTTGCTCATACCCAGAGCCAAGTCATTGCAAGGGAAGTCTGCCCAGTAAGGTCACTCAAGAACACTCCAATCTATCAATCAATACCAAATATTTCGAATGAGACAGTGTGGTCTAGCAGGAAGTGATCAAACTGAAAAACTTCCAAAGAGTCAAACATACCTGAAGGAATCACATAACAAGAGGGTCAAAGTAAAGCTTTGCCTTCTTACACTCCACAGGGGGTCCACAAGCCTGGTCATGAGACCCAGTTGAGTATGTTATATTATTTAACTGATTTGCTAAGTTTGTGCTCCATACAATTCAGTTCTTAAATACTTTTACATTCTGAAAAATAATGGCCCGATTTTCCACAAATGCTCAGTATCTGAAAGGCTGTTTGGTAACTACACAAATACCTTACAGATGTTTGTAAAGCTGTAGGCTGATCATAGCAACTTATATACATGGTGAAAATGAGGAAAGGGAGGGATACAAAAACCAGAAAGTACTTCACATCTATACTGCTAGAAGGCTCAGCACTGACACCTATTCCAGCCTAGGAAAAATCTTTTCTAGTTTAATTTCTGCCACTTTAGAAACAGTCTGCTCTGAACTAGAACATATGCACACAAACAGAGCAAACACCATACAACTCCTATTTTGTTATATGTTTTAAAATAAATAAATTCTTTAAAAGCTCTGTCATTCTTATGCTCTACAAAAGTATTTATACAGGGGACAACCAGTAATCGGTGTTTCAATACAGACAATTCCTAGATTAGATATTGTTAAAGATTTCCCATGATTTTTTTGGTTTTAGAAGACTCTTCATTTTATTTTTAGAAGCAGTTTTTTCTAAAACTGTTTTATCACAACATCCACTCATCATATCTACATCTTTTCAGAGGTGCTTTCCAAGACCACTCTCCTTCAAATTCACTAAATAACAGTAGTTACTTCTTAGCTGCAGAGTAGTATCTGTTGAAAGGCAGCTTTCACTGTTCTGCTGCCTGTGTGGTGTAATTCCCTTTTTCTACAGAGAAAAATCTGCATTACTCGAAGTATAAAATATGATGAAGCTTTAAAAGAAGAGTATATGGAGATTGAAGGTGAGGGGAGGTACTTCTACTCACTGGCCAAGCACTGAAACTACCAGAGGTCACAAAAGTTGAACTTCTTTATTCAAGCAAATATTCCCATTGAAGTCAAATGAGGTTTTGTTGAACAATGGCCACAGAAAGAAGTCTATAGTACACTCTCGAACAGGAGCAAGTCAAAGCAAGTTATGCAACAGCTGTCAGGAATCTGCATACAGCTCTTCAGAGCCACAGTGTAGGAGAAGTCCTGGAAGCATCCTTAACCTCTGTCTATTTATGTTCCAGCACTGAAACCCCTTCCAACAAAACAAGCCATGCATTAATATATCTTTATTAGCCCAATTTGTAGGAAACAGCACTCTCTTCCTCTTTCCCCTCCCCTCCTTCCTCTTGCAGTGTTGTGCTGCTTGTATGGAAAAAAACAAGCTCCTGCCCTTGCCAAGAGTGACATCAACTCATTCTTATCTGGTGATGTCCAGCAGAATCTTCCTCTGATAAACATTTCTCAGTGTCAGAGCCTCAAGGTTACTGGCTGCTTTTTGTTTTCATTGTCGCTTGTTTTCTGACACTTTGCTGCTCATTATACATTAAAACCCTTCCCCCTTCATGTCTTCGACCTGGAGCCAGACTGAGGCACTGAACAGGACATTCCTCCATGCTTACCCAGGTCTTCCCACCACCCTCTTCACTCTGAAACAAGTCTGTCTCTCTATGAACAATAAAAAACTGATACTACAGAGAAGCCAAAAAAAAAACCAAAAAAACCCCAACAAAACAAAAAAGAAACAAACTTATGCAAAAAGAAATTCAGGAATGCAGACCAATGTATTTTTAACCTTTGTTTTCTGTTTTTTTTGGATACAGATTTTCTTATCTCCTTCCTTAGCATGCTCTAAAGTTACTGAAGAGACATAGCTGATTAAAGGGCTGATGTACCTTCCTGTCCTTGCACAGCAGCACTCCACCAAGACTCAGCAGTACTTGCTCAAATTGGGCATCTATGCCATTTAATGCTCATGGGCTCATCCCACCTGATCAAGAACCTCAGATGTTTTCTTCTTCTCCCCTCCCTCCACTACCCATTCTCTCCTCACAAGCCACCAGCTTTCTGGAAAAAAGTGAAGCAAATGATCCTTTTGTTTACATGTTCCCCTAACATGCTATCCAAGTTGACATTTATCTGAAGTACATCAACCTGTGGCTTCAGGCAAGTAGTATGGAATAAAATGCATTATTGTCTGTCCCAATGACATGAAACCCATGAACAATCTTGTATAGAAAGAAGGAGAGAAAATTTTGCCTAAATCAAAAGGGCTGAATAAAGGTCAAGAGCCATGAAATGTCTAGCAGTGAATAAAGAATGAAAACTAACACTTCTTGCCCTGGGATGGCTCCTATTTACAACTTCACTGAAAATAGAGCACTCTACCAAAAATTTTGACCCACAACACAATGGAGACGTTGCATCTACAACTGCATTCTTCCTTGGGCCATCCAGGAGGAAGAAAAATTCATTTGTACAGTTTTCCGAAAGGAAAGGTTTGCTGCAAATGGAAGATGATTTCTGGTAGCATCAACACACTGACTCCCACTTTTCTAGGAAACCAGTCCTAAAACTTCCTCCAACGTTCACAAAAATGTTGCAGCTGTTCTAAACAGCTTTTATGTGACAGAACGAAGAACAAGTACTTTCAGAAAGAAAATTAAGGAAAAAAATTGTTTTGAATATTGCCATTAACACATGCCAACTGTACTAGAGCATTAGAAGTACTGAGAAAAACTGACATAGAAAATTACCTCCTGCCCTGCCACCATCCTTTAGAGGAGTCTGTTAGAAGAAAGAAAGGAAAGACCATGTCACTATGTTAAACAAGTAGGCAGAAAGCAAGTAGCAATCATAGTCAAGGTCAGGCAAGAAATATGTTCTCAAACCATGAAGAAGTAACATCCAAGCTCTCAGATACACTTTAAGCAATAAATAAGCCATATTTCAATTTCAAGGTAGAAGGTTGGCATCTTTTAGAAAGATGTCTGGAAACATCAAGGTCTTATTTCCTCTTTTCACAACAGTTCTTTCAAGACTGTAAAATACTGGTAGTAGGTGAAAAGTAAAACCACCAGCTAGTCTGCAAATACAAACTTTTCACAGTAGGCTTCCATGGATTAAGCTATGTGCTACTTACTGGGATCCCCTCTCTCTTTTCAATAAGATAGCCACCTAAATGAATGGAAATTTCCCTCCTGCCTTGAAGGGCTCATAAGATGCTACACCACTACTGCAACAGATTGCCCTCAAAATTATCCCCCATCCCTTTTCATTACTAGACTGTCAGGTGCACCACCACCTTACATAGAAACACTACAAATTTATAACCAAACATGTAGTACCATTCCAGGGAAGCATGGCATAAAACCCCTACACATACAGAAACAATACATGCCAGACAAAAGACAATTTTTAAAAAAAAAGATTGATTTTCCAGAATACACAAAGACCATTTTTAGCACCAAATTACAAGCATTTGCACTCAAACATGACTTAACTCAGTGGCCAGACAGGTGGAAAAGGGGAGAATGTTTCTGAAGGGATAGAAGTACATCCATTTGATGCTGTCCTAAAGGTAAAACAACCATTGGCTGACATGTAGGAAGGCAGCTCCACAAGAAATCTGGGTAACAGTCACACCTGTGCTAATTTTATTTTTTTTCCTAGACTATCCTTATTTATGGTATTTGAAGTATGCATTTCCAGTATTCAAAAATAAGATCTTTGGTCACAGAACTACTGATGATCTCGACTGATTAACCACCTACCTATAGCAGCATTTGGCCAACCAACACCTCCCTGGCTGCTTTGTTTCAACAGACAGATTGACTGCAGAATTTGCCAGAGCTGTCATCCCAGTAAGATACACTCCTATGCAATAAAAGAGGTGATAGTTGCAATACAGGAATGTCATGGGTTTCTATAGCTGAATTTTAGTAGAAAAGTAGAAGTACTTTAGTAGAAGCTGCTAGAAGTTTCTCCTGTCTTGTTGAGCTAATTAAAATTATAGATACGCCTCTGTGATACATATGCAAGAATTGGAGTGTTTGCGTAGTTGAAAATTCCAGCTTTGAGATAATAACGCAGACAGACAGAGACCAAGGTCAGAAGAAGAGCAGGGGGAGGTGAAGGAAGAACGCTATGCTGGAGCAGGGTGTGGGGGGGAAGGACTGAAAGCTATTCCCCCCCCAAGCCCGTGGAGATCTCTTGGGGTTTGGAGACCCCCTGAAGGAGACCCCTGCAGCCCCTGAAGGAGACCCCTTGCACCCCTGGAGGAGCAGGTGAATGCCTGAAGCAGACCCCTTGCACCCCTGGAGGAGCAGGTGGAGCCCCTGAAGGAGCTGTTGCCCTGAGGGAGACCCAGGATGGAGGGAGATCCTGGAAGAGANCTGCAAACCGTGGTGGAGTACGTTGTCCCAACCGCAGCCCACGGAAACCCCATGGAGTGACCCCCAGGACGAGACCAATGCCAGCAGCACGACCACCACCTGCGAAACTCTCATTCCCTGCTCTCTCGAACTGTTGGAGGGAGGGAGGAGTGGGAGGAGTGTTCTTAAGACTGATTTTTTTCTTATTTTTTTTAGTTTTAGTGCTCCTAGTTTTAGTTCTTATCTTGTTAGTAATAAATTTAAGTATTTAGCTACTCTGAGTTTGTTTTGCCATTATCTCTCAGCTGGTTTTTTTTTCCTTCCTTTTTCCCCTTTCCCTCTGGGAAGGGGTGGGGGGGGAGCCTGGAGGTTTTGGGTGGACACTGGGTGAAAACCACCACAAGGAATTCATATATCTGTGAACAAAATTAACATTTTTTTTCACAACAGAAAAACATACAGCAATCCTGTCTTACGGGTTTAATTAGCTACAAAGGAACCCTAATAACAAGACATCAGAAGCTTTGCTTTCAACAAAATCAATTAGTATCAATTCAAAGTACATAACACGCAAAACTCTGAGGTTCATGATACTTAGTAATTATGTATTGGATCATTTCTCACACTCAAGAGAGAAAAGATTATATAAATCAACAATAATCAAAGGAAAGTTATTCTACTGTGGGGATAAGAAGGGTTTGAATCCAGTATGTTATTCCAGTCAGCTGCCCTTGTGAAACTGAGTCATGGATTGGCTCATGTTTTCTATGCAGCTTTCTGAAGTATCCAAACAAGATTGTGAACTTTTCATTCCTAACATTTTGGCTTGCTTTCCTCCAAAAATCAGTCCACACTTCCAAAGTCCCTTATAGACAAAAGAAAAGCAAAGCCATAGCTGGTTAGCAGAACATCCACCTAAAACTATACTTATCCACCTCCTTTCTTCTCCCTGTTCTTTGCTGCCTTCTGCTTCTCCATTACTAATTCTTTTGAATCTTCTGTTTCCAGCAATATTTATCTGGATGCTTTAATTAGCAATGGTTTGATGGGGCCTCACTTAAGGGTAGAGGTTTTAACTTCATACAAGCTCTAAATGGGCTGGATGAGCAGAAAAGTGAGATGGATTGAAAACTGGCTAAAATGCTAGGCTCAAAGGATTGTGATAAGTGGAACGATGTCCAGCTGGAGCACAGGTATTAGTGGTGTGACTCCAGAGTATGATACCGGGGCCAATACTGCTTAACACATTTATTAATGACTTAGTTGATGAGACAGAGCACCCTCAGCAAACTTTCAGATTACAAAAAACAGCTGATCACACCAGAGGATTGTGCTGCCATTCAGAAGCACCTTGACAGGCTGAAGAAATGTGCTGATGAGAATCACATGAAGTTCGGCAACAAGAAATGCAGAGCCCTGCATCTGAGGAGGTATCACCCCAAGCACCAGCTCATGCTGGGGGAGAAAGCAGCCTTGCAGAGAAGAATTCACAGGCTTGGACAGACAGCAAGTTGAACAAAGGCCAAGAGCATGCCTCTGCAGCAGAGACAGCCAAGAGATCCTAGGCTGCACTGGGAAGATTTGCCAGCAGATTGAGGGAGAGGATCCTTCCATTCTGCTCAGCACTGGAGGAGTCACCTCTGCAGTACTCTGTCCAGGGTTGGTCTTCCCTGTACAAGACAGACATGGACATGCTGGCAACAAAACCAGTGAAGGACCACAGAGGTGATTAAGGGACTACGAATCTGTCACACAAGGAAAGGCTGAGAGAGCTGGAACTGTTCATCCTCAAGAAGAGAAGGCTTGGAGAGGAATCCCACCTATGATTAACACTCAATGGGAGGCAGTAAAGGAGATGGAGCCAGACTCCTCCTCTCAGATATGGAGTGAAAGGACAGGAGGTAATGGACACAAATTGAAACACATAAACTTAACGGTGCTTTCATTCTGTTTTGTTTTTACTATAAGGATGATCAAACAGTGGAAGAGGTTACCCAAAGAAGTTGCAGAATAGCCATCCTTGGAGATATTTAAGATACATCCAGACAGGGTCTTGGTAAACTCACTTGCTGACCATGCTTTGAACAGAGAAACTGGACTAGGCTGTCATCTTCGGCAATCCTGAACAATAGCCAAAGACAAAAATCAGGAGTTTTAAGGGTACTGATGACTTGTAAACAGTTCTTATGTAATCTCCACTACTCTTAAAGAACATTATAAAACTTCTTGGCATATTATCCCTTTGCAGTTCGGATTACATTGTATCCTTTTCAGTAAGAGCTACAAAGAATCGCTACCAGAACTTGCACTCAGCTCTATCTAACTCAGCGTTTGCACTATGCCTGTTTTATTGCACTTGGTTAACGTAAACTGGTCAAGTGAAGCCTAAAAACAGCAGTAGCAGCAGCAAGGAGCACACCATTTGCATTCTGCTATATGGCCATCACTGCCTGTGACCATAATACACATGCTTCTAGATCACTTGGGCCTACTGAGAGCATTTCAAATTCACTCACTGGGCCCAATGCCTTTCTTATTTACTGAAAAATGACGCAAGCTCACTGTGGTCAGGAGATAGGCTATTGTAATTACTGTTTTATGTGTGAACATCTGCATGCACCCATCCCACACGTTTTAACTAGGTGCTATTTCCACAAATGCACTGCAGACTTCAAGACATGTAGCACTTTTTCTTGCAGCATTAGCAAAGTTGTAGGACTATCCCCTATTGTCTAAGTTTAGAGAAC